>WSYH01006526.1:0-37719 GCA_036426205.1 Ascaphus truei | reverse complement strand
CCGCTGCGTTCATATACTGTGCCGCTGCGTTCATATACTGTGCCGCTATTATGTATTGAGATAGGTGTGTGTGTGTGTATATACAGTATATACCTGTATGTGTGTGGTACAGTATATGTATGTGGGGGTGTAATATACATGCATGTGCTGCGGCTCTCGTTATATCTTGGACGGAGACATTTTTAATAACATGGCTCTTCTTCCTAGTAAGGTTGCAGACAGGCCGGGGGCACTAAGGGGGTGAAAGGGGCAAAGTTATGTATTTTTATATTGCACATTTATTTTTTTATTCTATTGTACCATTGATTGCCAATGTGGCAATCTCGGCCCCATTGAGAGGGATTAGTTAGCCCCAGTTACAATCAATGGTTTTAGGTTGCACAATTATTTAAAAATTTATTTTTTATGTGGTGTAGGTTTGTTTTGGGGGGTAGGGAGTTGTGGATTACAGGGTTCCCCCAGGGAGGGTGGCAGGTTAGGTTGCCTTAGCGGTTAGTAAAGCATTGCATGGTACTAAGGTAGCCGGGGGGGGAGGGGTATGTAGTGTAGTTTTTTATTTATATTAACCCCTTTTGTGGTCTGTTGTTCGTGGGTTAATATGTACTGTCATGTATGTTCATTCCCAGCCTATCGCCCCTTTCGGGTGAGTTTAGCTCATCTTGGCTGATATCTGCTTATTTTGGCCTTTTTATACATAGGAAAGACGGGCTAATTATTTGCATTTTTCTTTATATGAAGCCGGAGTCTCTTGATCTGAACCCAATAATATCCGCTCCGGGGACCCCCCTCCCCCGCCCTACGCGAAGGAGAAGAAAAAACGGCACCGGAGATGTCTCTACAAACATCGCAGGATCCGGCGCTTCTCCATCAATCTGGATCCGTTACCCAATTTTTGTTTTGTGCCATCGGCAAGGATTTTGTTGTATGGTTTTTGGATTTGTTTATTTTTGAGCCATCGGGCATGGATTGTTTTTGGATTTGTTTTGTTTATTTTTGAGCCTTCAGGCATGGATTGTTCTGTAGGTTTTTGGATTTTTTGGTTTATTTTTGAGCCATCGGGCATGGATTGTTCTTTACATGTATTTCTATGGTTGGGCTTCGGTGCTTTATTGGATGTAGCTGTTGGTGACCCTGAGGATGGTGAAAAGAACCTTCATCCCGGCAAGGGTTAGTAAAACTTTAATTTAGGGTGTTCATTGATTGGCATTGGGTATAAAAGTACTGGCACTGTGGCAGGTTTGGGTATAAAAGTACTGGTACTGTGGCAGGTTTGGGTATAAAAGTACTGGCACTGTGGCAGAATTGGATATAAAAGTACTGGTACTGTGTCAGGTTTGGGTATAAAAGTACTGGTACTGTGGCAGGTTTGGGTATAAAAGTACTGTTGCTCGCCTGATCACATGTTCGTCTGCGTGAATGACTGCGTGCTGTGAGAATTTTGAGCCAGCAGGGGGCGCGCCTGATTGTGACGCATTTTCGTCTCCATGATGGAGTTTTAGTCCGAGGAGAATTCAGGTTGTGGCAGCAAAGATGTTTCACATCAAAAGATAAACCCAGATTGTAGTACATACGCCCCGTTCTGTGTTACCCCCAAATCTATACTGTCAGTGCTGCCTTACGTGTAACTTATTACATCCCCGTACTGGCCCATAGGGTGTTATTTTATAGATAAGAATTATTTTGAAACTTATAGTTTTTTTTTTATAGTATAACGCCCCCATTCTGTATTTGGGGTCTCACACAGAGAGCGCAGGCGTCCTCACAGAATAACACAACAGGTGCAACAGTTTCATCACAATGTCCACAAATGTGTGTTTTTATTTGACCAGTTGTTTGAATTTTTATAATATATTATCTCTCTGTATCTTTTCTTGTCTCTGCGCATCTGTAATATAAAATGCTGGGAATCAGTTCCTGTGTAAATGTTTATTCTGCCTCATTTATTTGTATCAGTGTACTCATTTGCATATCATTACCCAGAATCCCTGGCTGCAGGGGATGCACTGTATACTAGCAGATAATGGGGAAGGGCAGGTTGCGGGCGTGTCTGATACATGTGAGTGTGCGCACAAGCAGCACTTTTATTTGCGTTAAGTTTTTGCTCTAAACTTTTGACAAAAAAAATGATAAAACCAGATTTTAGTACATAAACCCCATTCTGTTTTAACTCCATAAACCTTAACTACCCCCCACACAGGACTGTTTACTGAGTACTGTGGCAGGTTTGGGTATAAAAGTACTGGTACTGTGGCAGGTTTGAATATAAAAGTACTGGTACTGTGGCAGGTTTGAATATAAAAGTACTGGTACTGTGGCAGGTTTGGGTATAAAAGTACTGTTGCTCGCCTGATCACATGTTCGTCTGCGTGAATGACTGCGTGCTGTGAGAATTTTGAGCCAGCAGGGGGCGCGCCTGATCGTGACGCATTTTCGTCTCCATGATGGAGTTTTAGTCCGAGGAGAACTCAGGTTGTGGCAGCAAAGACGTTTCACATCAAAAGATAAACCCAGATTGTAGCACATACGCCCCGTTCTGTGTTACCCCCAAATCTATACTGTCAGGGCCGCCTTACGTGTAACGTATTACATCCCCGTACTGGCCCATAGGGTGTTATTTTATATATAACACACATTCCCGGCGAGCTCAAACTCCCACACCCACCGCATCAGGAATATATATATTTATGTCTAAAAAGTGTGCTACTGAGCGTGGCAAATGTATACAACAAAAGCCAGAGGCGCCCAATGCTGCAACAAATTGACAAAACATATATGGTAATAAGTACAAAGTTCAAACACTTTAATAATAATAATTACTTGGTTATTTAGTTAAACCCTTTATAAAGCGTTATAAGCCTGCACACCCAACGTCACGGTATAACCAAATTAATGCAGGTGCCACACTGCGACCCCGTCCTGTTACCTCTGTATGAGGGAAAGAACCAAGTCCTGTTCTTGCAGCAAAGTGAAAGACCTCCCAAGGTAAAACGGTGAGGGGGAGTTTTGGTTATACCGTGACGTTTGGTGTGCAGGCTTACAGCGCTTTGGCCAAAGGGTTAAACTAAATAACCAAGTTATTATTATTATTGAAGTATTTAAACTTTATACGTATTACCATATATGTTTTGTCAATTGGATGTAGCATTGGGCGCCCCTGTCTGTTGTTGTATTATTTTATAGATAAGAATTATTTAGAAATGATAGTTTTCCTATTTTAATAAATTGTTCTTTTTTTAATAGTGTTCAGATTTTTTAATTGTTTTTTCCATCTCCTTTTTTTCTAAGACCTCTGTATGTCAAATGTGTGTTTTTATTTGACCAGTTTTTTGTATTTTTATAATATATTATCTCTCTGTATCTTTTCGTGTCTCTGCGCATCTGTAATATAAAATGCTGGAAATCAGTTCCTGTGTAAATGTTTATTCTGCCTAATTTATTTGTATCAGTAATTCTGTAACATTCATTATTTACCCATCTTCATATATCTATGTGCAGGGGTTTGTCACTTTGTTACCCACCATAACGTATATAACGTGTGGGTGACACCTATCCCAGCATCACATTGCTAAGCCAGTATTACCAGCCTCACACTCAGGAGACCCAAACATGTGAAACCGCTGTCTGTGAGCAGGTTACTGGCTCTGCACTTCTCTAACCCAGGCTGTGCTGAAAAGCTGGGTACTGCGGCAGGAATAAGCTTATAGGGGTCCCATGTTAAAATGGATTAGAAGTAAACAGTGGCACTGTGTGCTCATTTGCATATCATTACCCAGAATCCCTGGCTGCAGGGGAAGCACTGTATGCTAGCAGATAATGGGGAAGGGCAGGTTGCGGGCGTGTCTGATACATGTGACTGTGCGCACAAGCAGCACTTTTATTTGCTTTAATTTTTTTGGTCTAAACTTCTGACAAAAAAAAAGATAAAACCAGATTTTAGCACATAAACCCCATTCTGTTTTAACTCCATAAACCCTAACTCCCCCCACACAGGAACGCCCCCATTCTGTGTTTGGGGTCTCACGCTGAGACTGGCAGTAGCTGCTGCATTAGATATTATTCAGCACAGTCACAGTTAAGTCTCAGCCAGACAGTAATATTCTGCCTGCGGGTTACACTGATCCCAGCGGGGTGAGGCGCTCTGTTACACAACAACTTACCTAATTATAATGCCAATTAACAGTTTTGTTTTGACACCTGAGCTGATGATAACCTTGAAATTACTTTAATTAAATCCCAGCAGGAATGAAGTTCTCTGTTATACTAACGAGCTCCATTGTTCCTGTAAGGACGAGTTAATGACTTGCTCTGGCTATAGCACACACAGGGAGCGCAGGCGTCCTCACAGAATAACACAACTGGTGCAACACTTTCATCACCATGTCCAGTCACAAACACATTACTTGCATCACACTGTCAGTGCTGCGGGAGCGTGTTATTCATTACATCCTCCTGCAGCCCCAACGTCTTATCTTATACATAAGAATTATCTTATACATAAGAATTATTTAGGATTGATTGTCAGTGATATTCCAATTCAATTTCTGTTTCTTTTATTTCTAAACATATTGTACTAGTATTCAGAGTTTTATTAAATAATTTGGTCTTTATTATAGAATGCTGGAAAATAATTTCCTTTGTAAGAAATGTATTCTGCATAGAACATTATTTGTATCAGTATTATATAACATGTATTATTTGCCCGTGTTAATATAAATATATATTTATATTAACACGGGTAAATAATACATGTTATATAATACAGCTACAAATAATGTTATCATTATATACATATATACATATATATATATAGCGCCCATTAAATCCTTTCCAGAAGATACATGACCCTCTGCTCCTTCCCTGTCTGTTTAATAACCCAAATAAACACAGACCCCTTGGTTGGAATACACACAGACCCCTTGGTTGGAATACACACAGACCCCTTGGTTGGAATACACACAGACCCCTTGTGATCAACAACTGGACCAAATCCCAATGGATTGCTTTCATTAATTCCGGCCTGTATCGTGTCCCCCGCCCCCACTGTGAAAATCTGAATATTTGGGGCCTCCCCCGCCTACACTAGCACTCACCAGTCTGGATTATGGTCAAGCGGTCAAGCGGTCAAGCGGTCAAGCGGTCAAGCGGTCAAGTGGATATAAAAGTACTGGTACTGTGGCAGGTTTGGGTATAAAAGTACTGGTACTGTGGCAGGTTTGGGTATAAAAGTACTGTTGCTCGCCTGATCACATGTTCGTCTGCGTGAATGACTGGCGTGCTGTGAGAATTTTGAGCCAGCAGGGGGCGCGTCTGATCGTGACGCATTTTCGTCTCCATGATGTGGTTTTGGTCCGAGGAGAACTCGGGTTGTGGCAGCAAAGACGTTTCACATCAAAAGATAAACCCAGATTGTAGCACATACGCCCCGTTCTGTGTTACCAGGGAGCGAGCCGGGGTGCCGGGCGGGGGAGAGCGAGCCGGGGTGCCGGGCGGGGGCAGAGGGAGCGAGCCGGGGTGCCAGGCGGGGGAGAGCATTGGTGGGCACGCATGGGCCGGGCGCGTTGGGCCCCCTATGCTGTGGGGCCCCCGGGCAACTGCCCAGCGTGCCCATACGTTAAGACTGCCCTGTGCGGCAGGTTTGGGTATAAAAGTACTGGTACTGTGGTAGGTTTTGGTATAAAAGTACTGGTCCTGTGGCAGGTATGGATATAAAATTACTGGTGTTGTGGTACAGTGTAGGTTTGGATATAACGGTACTGGTACTGTGGCAGGTTTGGATATAAAAGTACTGGTACTGTGGTAGGTTTGGATATAACGGTACTGGTACTGTGGTAGGTTTGGATATAACGGTACTGGTACTGTAGTAGGTTTTGGTATAAAAGTACTGGTACTGTGGCAGGTTTGGGTATAAAAGTACTGGTCATGTGGCAGGTTTGGATATAAAAGTACTGGTCGTGTGGCAGGTTTGGATATAAAAGTACTGGTACTGTGGCAGGTTTGGATATAATGGTACTGGTACTGTGGCAGGTTTGGATATAAAAGTACTGGTGCTGTGGCAGGTTTGGATATAAAAGTACTGGTACTGTGGCAGGTTTGGATATAAAAGTACTGGTCCTGTGGCAGGTTTGGATATAACGGTACTGGTACTGTGGTAGGTCTGGATATAACGGTACTGGTACTGTGGTAGGTTTAAGTACTGGTACTGTGGCAGGTTTGGGTATAAAAGTACTGGTACTGTGGCAGGTTTGGATATAAAAGTACTGGTCCTGTGGCAGGTTTGGATATAAAAGTACTGGTACTGTGGCAGGTTTGGATATAAAAGTACTGGTACTGTGGCAGGTTTGCTCATAAATCCTAACTCCCCCCCACACAGGAACGTCCCCATTCTGTATTTGGGGTCTCACGCTGAGACTGGCAGTAACTGCTGCATTAGATATTATTCAGCACAGTCACAGTTAAGTCTCAGCCAGACAGTAATATTCTGCCTGCTGGTTACACTGATCCCAGCGGGGTTACAGTGATCCCAGCGGGGTGAGGCGCTCTGTTACACTACAGCTTCAGTAATTATAATGCCAATTAAAAGTTTTGTTCTAACATCTGAGCTGATGATCATTTCAAAGTTACTTTAATTAAATCCCAGCAGGAATGAAGTTCTCTGTTATACTAACGAGCCCCATTGTGCCTGTAAGACTAGTTTAATGACTTGGTCTGGATGTAACACACACAGGGAGCGCAGACATCCTCACAGAATAATATAATTGGTGCAACAGTTTCATCACAAAGTACAATCACATACACATTAAATGCATTAACATTGTCAGTGCTGCCGTGAGCTTGTTATTCATTAGGCTGCGTCCATGGTATGGATGACCGCGTGGACGCGTTCCCACGCTGAGCGATCAGACTGCCTAAAGGCAGTGATTGCGTCTATATGGAGTCCGCGCAATAAATTTGTTAAAACTGATTTCTTGGCACGACGGGCCGGTCACGTGAGCGGTTCGCCCAATGAGGGCGAACCAGCTCTGTGATGTCACTGGCACGCCCCTAGACACACCCACGGATGGCGTGCGAACCATGGCCAGGGAAAGCACCCGCTTTCCCTCAGCCTCCGCACGGGCGAAGTTTCTATGGACGCAGCCTTACATTGCATTACACTACAGACCCACAATGTCTTATTTTATATATCAGAATTATTTAGGATTGATTGTTGGCCTATTCCAATTCAATTTCTGTTTCTTTTCTTTTTAAACATACTATACTAGTGTTCAGAGTTTTATTAAATAGTTTGGTCTTTCCATCTACATTTCCCATAATGTGTTTTTTTTTTTTTTTTTTTAACTTGGATTTTTTTAAAATTGTTTTTCAAACTCAGAACAAAGGGGAAAACAAGAAAGGGGGGAGGGGTGGGGAGCGGGTACAGAAAATAAGAAGGTGTGTGGGGAGGGAGTAGTATGGTGTCATCTATCATGCACTCCTCGCAGGAAGCGTACATACAATTACACTTGAAACATCTGTAACCCTTATTGCCTACCCCCTAGACTCATCTGACATATCTAGGGTGTGTGAGGGCGGATTACATGTACTGAGTGGTGCGTACCTGCGTGGAACAGGAGGGCCTGAGTCTCCCGCGGTGGTGTGGGGGATAACAGAACCAGGCTTCTGGGGTAGTAGCCTCCATGCTTTCAGTGGTGGTGCCGCGCCTCCATCCTCTATACCTTCCCAGGGTATGGGGTAGGACCCGTATAGAAGAGTGACCCCTGGTCCCAGGGTGGATGCTCCAGAATCACACAACAGTCTTTGATAAAAAGGTAATGTCTCTCTTTATTAGTCCGAGCAGCGCCTGGCAGTAGTGGCGACAAGCAGCCACAACAACAGCAATGTCCCTCCTTTCACACGACCCTCCAATCTGTACAGGCCTTTCCTCCTCTCCTTCCCTCCAAGTGTACTCTCCGACAGGATGGACTGGGGCCTCAATTCCCCACTGCCCACCTCAGAGGGTTTCCTCTGGGTGGGGGATGGATTCTCCCCATCACCCCATCATCGGGGTGAGGGGCATTGGTCCACCTCAACTCGGATCGCTATCCAACTGTCATAGGCCAGAGTTCTCTCTCTTGCTGCTCCCAGGACGGAGCTAGGTATATGCCTCTCACTCCCAGGACAGACTCCAGAATAGACCGTCACTTACAGGAATGGGCTGCTAAATAGGCTTAGCCCCACCCATCATGACGTCAGCAGTACCTCCCCTCTGTCTCATGCCTGCAGCAGAGTCAGGGGCCTGCATCTATCACTCAGGGCAGGGCTTGAAGGGGGGAAAACCCATGATCATTACTGGTGCCTGCCCTTAACAGGACTTACCACAGTAGGAGGAAGATAGGTATAGCCTGTGCTGTTTACAGGGGGCTACACTCTCACTCTGGTGAAATCCAATGGTCCCCACTTGGACCTAGCTCTCGCAGCACCATCCTGTGGCGAACAACCTGGGAAACAGCACATATTATGGCAGTGTTAGCATAACATTGGCATTTGAGGTAGTTCAAGAAAACAAACACGGTTACTCCCAACGTGGAGAACCCTACAAATAATGTTTTGGATCTGGATTTCTTATTCTTCTGCCATTATGATCCGTTATGGTCACATAGAAAGATTGCACCGACCCATGCTCCGGTCGATACATCACGCTGTGCATGTATATGCACCTCCCTATACTCCAGATCCTAACCAACTCACTTATTTTATCCTCGTTATGATAACCTCCCTGACCAAACTTGGTCCTAAGATATTCCTGCACAGCCTCCCTGAGCCAACTATCCCGATTCTCTTCTATTTCCCTCATGATGGGCTCAGGCACATAAGGGTACTCGTATCCATGTGACTGCCTATACCTAGCCACTATGGCTCTGTCGGCACGGCTCAATTTAGTGAGCTTGCAGTGACCCGCCCTGCTAGGCAGCACACAAAACTCTGGTTCTTCCGGAGCAATTTCATCGTACAGTATACTGGGGCCTTTGGGCTTAATGAGTTTCTGCTCGATCTCCCGGAATCTATGGTCTATCTCATCCTCCACCTCCTGAGGAGTAAAAGCACCTGTTGCCCAATAATGATCTACGATGTTGCTCTTAATGAGCAGGAATCGTGTACGGTCCATCCCGGCATGGTACCCAGTAAACAGGGGCGCCCACCATTTGTCACGGTGCTCGTATTCTGTGCTCTACCTCAGATTCTGACTGCAAGGAAACACCGGACGTCCCCGCCTCCGTAGAGCGCGAGCAATCTCTCCTCCCCTTGGCATTGAAGTACCTGGTAGGGTTCATTTTTTGAACCACCTCCTGAACAGGCCCAGCCTCTGCTGGAGCATGGGACCCTCGGGCTCTCCCTCTAGCGCTTGGAGAAAACGGCACAGGGTTAGACACAGGTATCACATGGTAATAAGGTATCTCCCCATCCGACCCTCATCGCTCAACTCCCAGTCCCGCAAGTCCTTGGAGTATTTGGGGTATTTGCTTAATTTATCCCCACTAAGTCCCGGTGACAACACTCGTGACAAGGCAGTGGCCGGGGCGATGGAGCTAGGGGCTGGGGCAACGTTCAGGTCATTGTCCAGCAGGCGGGTAATACCGCGACCAAGGGACGCTTTCTTGGGCGCGTTCTCCGCCACGTGTCGCGCCTCTCTCGATGGACCTTGGCTCTTCAGGGTGGCCATTGCAGCGGCCTTGGCTACTCTCCGTAAGGCGAACAGCGCTCCCGGACCTTGATTCCCGGTGGAACCGGAAATGACGTCATCAGCGGTGCCCGTAGAATCTCAGTCCGCTCCGTGGTCACGCACCGGAAGTGCGTCGAGGACCGGCATGGGCATTGGCGGAGCATCCGGTTCACGGACGGACAAGTATGCCGCAAGCCTCTCCTTCTCGTCCTCCTCTGTTGCTGCTTTTGCCTGGCGGGAGTAAGGGGGTGGTGGGGCCTCCATACCGCTTCGCTGCTGTTTGGTGATCTTGGGATCCTCCGGGGTCGTCTCGGCCGCCATCTCCGCCGCACTGGGAGTCACCACAGCCGTGGGACTCTTACGGGCCTCCGGCCGCACCAGCGCTCGCCGTCGGAAGGTTTCCGGACTCGTCTGCTCCTTCTTGGTACCGCTGGGGTGGTTCGCCGGTAGGCGCATCGCCACCGGTGACACGCCAACCTCTTCCTCTGAGGATATCAGGATCGGTTCCTCCGCTAGGGAGTCACCGGGTTCTTCTGCGATACAACCAGTGGGTATAGGTATGAAACAGTCCCGCTCCGGTACCTCCACTGCATTCGCGCTCTTCTCCGTCGACAGCTTGCTCGGTTCTGCAGCGGGCTGGGCCTTGGTTCCTCCCACTTGGTTGCAACGGGGGACCAGGGCAGTCTTGTCTTTACCTTCCGCCACCTCCGTTAATGTTCCCGAAGAGGCACCCCGCGGGGTCTCGATCAAAGGCCATGGCTCGTTCGGCCATAGATAAAACGTACCGCATTGAGGGCATCGTGCCTTGGTGCTTGGTACCGCGCCCGGTATCCCGCAGTGAACGCACAAACACCGGAGGTATTTGTGCTCCGCTACCTCCACTACCAGTAAGCCTCCTGGCAGTTGGTAGATGGTAGTGCTCATCTCGGACATGGTTAGCTCAGGGGTGGAACAGTTCAGTGTTTCAGCTCCTTGCTCCTCGAATGCCAGACAGAAGTGAAGCTCTTCGCTCTCGCTTCCTGTCCCTCCCTTTGCTGAGGATGCTCCTGATTGGCTCTCCTTGTGCCCCCTCCCTCTGGTGGAATCCAGAGGCGGGGCCCTCCTTTTTTCAGTATGACGCGACGTGGTTTGTTGACCAGTCACCGCACAGGTGGGTGGGCTTTCGGCTTTCACGCCGCTCCGCTCTTCTTGCAGGGAATCTGGGTTTGGCGGCAAACCCCTGCACATTTCCCGCAACATTTCTCGTACAGTTCTTTTGCACAATTCACGTGCGCGCTCCAGGATTGGCGGGAAACGCCATTTTAGATCGGCTGCTATCTGCTGGGCCGCTGATGGCACCTTGGTCGCCATTTTGGAGGGTTCTTTGCTCCGCGGAGCACATGTAGTGACGGCCGCCATCTTCGATGCGCCCACCACATGTAATTGTGTACTCTCCTCAGTGTCTAAGGTGTAATTTACTCCTAAACACGGACTAATCTCCTCGACACTCTCTACTTCTTTCTGCATGATTATTCTGGTACCCACTAATATGAGGTGGCGTACCCCAGGCTAGGCAGAACTCCTTCTGTGTGTGTACTGTGCTCGATTTTCGTTCCGGCCAGTGCTCTGTTGTGCGTTCTGTGGGTGCTAGCTAGCGTACCGGGCATCTCCCTAGGTACGGGCGTCCCTCTATTGGCCACTCATAGTGCGGTCCCTGGGCCATGGTCCCTGGACTAGTTAGCAGGCTGACCCCCCCAGTTGAAAAAAAGGTGATAGTGCGCAGCTAATACCTAGTGAACAACAAATATCAAGTGAACAGTGCACCGTGATTAAATAAACAATATTGTGGACCTTAAATGTAGATCTTGCACTAATCGTGGGTCTGCAGCCTTTCTTGGGGGTGGCTCGACACCCCAGAAACTAGACAAAAAACAAAAGAACAAGGCGCACAACGCACATAGTGTATTAAAGTTATAAAAGTACTGGTACTGTGGCAGGTTTGGGTATAAAAGTACTGGTACTGTGGCAGGTTTGGGTATAAAAGTACTGTTGCTCGCCTGATCACATGTTCGTCTGCATGAAGACTGCGTGCTGTGAGAATTTTGAGCCAGCAGGGGGCGCGCCTGATCGTGACGCATTTTCGTCTCCATGATGTGGTTTTAGTCCGAGGAGAACTCAGGTTGTGGCAGCAAAGACGTTTCACATCAAAACATAAAACCAGATTGTAGTACATACGCCCCGTTCTGTGTTACCCCCAAATCTATACTGTCAGGGCCGCCTTACGTGTAACTTATTACACCCCCGTACTGGCCCATAGGGTGTTATTTTATAGATAAGAATTATTTAGAAACTTATAGTTTTCCTATTTTAATAAATGTTCTCTATTTTTTTTTATAGTATAACGCCCCCATTCTGTATTTGGGGTCTCACACAGGGAGTGCAGGCGTCCTCACAGAATAACACAACTGGTGCAACAGTTTCATCACAATGTCCACAAATGTGTGTTTTTATTTGACCAGTTGTTTGTATTTTTATAATATATTATCTCTCTGTATCTTTTCTGTTCTCTGCGCATCTGTATTATAAAATGCTGGGAAATCAGTTCCTGTGTAAATGTTTATTCTGCCTCATTTATTTGTATCTGTAATTCTGTAACATTCATTATTTACCCATCTTCATATATCTATGTGCAGGGGTTTGTCACTATGTTACCCACCATAACGTATATAACGTGTGGGTGAAACCTACCCCAGCATCACATTGCTAAGCCAGTATTACCAGCCTCACACTCAGGAGCCCCAAACATGTGAAACCGCTGTCTGTGAGCAGGTTACTGGCTTTGCACTTCTGTAACCCAGGCTGTGCTGAAAAGCTGGGTACTGCGGCAGGAATAAGCTTATAGGGGTCCCATGTTAAAATGGATTAGAAGTATGCAGTGACACTGTGTACTCATTTGCATATCATTACCCAGAATCCCTGGCTGCAGGGGAAGCACTGTATGCCAGGAGATAATGGGGAAGGGCAGGTTGCAGGCGTGTCTGATACATGTGAGTGTGCGCACAAGCAGCACTTTTATTTGCGTTAAATTTTTGCTCTAAACTTTTGACAAAAAAAATGATAAAACCAGATTTTAGTACATAAACCCCATTCTGTTTTAACTCCATAAACCTTAACTACCCCCCACACAGGACTGTGTACTGAGTACTGTGGCAGGTTTGGGTATAAAAGTACTGGTACTGTGGCAGGCTTGGATTTAAAAGTACTGGTACTGTAGCAGGTTTGAATATAAAAGTACTGGTACTGTGGCAGGTTTGAATATAAAAGTACTGGTACTGTGGCAGGTTTGGGTATAAAAGTACTGGTACTGTGGCAGGCTTGGATATAAAAGTACTGGTACTGTGGCAGGTTTGGGTATAAAAGTACTGGTACTGTGTCAGGTTTGGGTATAAAAGTACTGGTACTGTGGCAGGTTTGGGTATAAAAGTACTGTTGCTCGCCTGATCACATGTTCGTCTGCGTGAATGACTGCGTGCTGTGAGAATTTTGAGCCAGCAGGGGGCGCGCCTGATCGTGACGCATTTTCGTCTCCATGATGTGGTTTTGGTCCGAGGAGAACTCAGGTTGTGGCAGCAAAGACGTTTCACATCAAAAGATAAACCCAGATTGTAGCACATACGCCCCGTTCTGTGTTACCCCCAAATCTATACTGTCAGGGCCGCCTTATGTGTAACTTATAACATCCCCGTACTGGCCCATAGGGTGTTATTTTATATATGACACACATTCCCAGCTAGCTCAAACTGCCACACCCACCGCATCAGGAATATATATATTTATGTCTAAAAAGTGTGTGACTGGGCGTGGCAAATGTATACAACAAAACACAGGGGTGCCCAATGCTGCAACAAATTGACAAAACATATATGGTAATAAGTACAAAGTTCAAACACTTCAATAATAATAATAATTGGTTATTTAGTTAAACCCTTTGGCCAAAGCGTTATAAGCCTGCACACCAAACGTCAAGGTATAACCAAATTAATGCAGGTCCCACACTGCACTGCGACCCCGTCCTGTTACCTCTGTATGAGGGAAAGAACCAAGTCCTGTTCTTGCAGCAAAGTGAAAGACCTCCCAAGGTAAAACGGTGAGGGGGAGTTTTGGTTATACCGTGACGTTTGGTATGCAGGCTTACGGCGCTTTGGCCAAAGGGTTAAACTAAATAACCAAGTTATTATTATTATTATTATTGAAGTATTTAAACTTTATACTAATTACCCTATATGTTTTGTCAATTGGATGTAGCATTGGGCGCCCCTGTCTTCTGTTGTATTATTTTATAGATAAGAATTATTTAGAAATGATAGTTTTCCTATTTTAATAAATTGTTCTTTTTTTTAATAATGTTCAGATTTTTTAAATTGTTTTTTCCATCTCCTTTTTTTCTAAGACCATACAGAGGTATGTCAAATGTGTGTTTTTATTTGACCAGTTGTTTGTATTTTTATAATATATTATCTCTCTGTATCTTTTCTTGTCTCTGCGCATCTGTAATATAAAATGCTGGGAAATCAGTTCCTGTGTAAATGTTTATTCTGCCTCATTTAATTGTATCAGTAATTCTGTAACATTCATTATTTACCCATCTTCATATATCTATGTGCAGGGGTTTGTCACTTTGTTACCCACCATAACGTATATAACGTGTGGGTGACACCTACCCCAGCATCACATTGCTAAGCCAGTATTACCAGCATCACACTCAGGAGACCCAGACATGTGAAACCGCTGTCTGTGAGCAGGTTACTGGCTCTGCACTTCTCTAACCCAGACTGTGCTGAAAAGCTGCGTACTGCGGCAGGAATAAGCTTATAGGGGTCCCATTTTAAAATGGATTAGAAGTAAACAGTGACACTGTGCTCATTTGCATATCATTACCCAGAATCCCTGGCTGCAGGGGAAGCACTGTATGCTAGCAGATAATGGGGAAGGGCAGGTTGCAGGCGTGTTTTATACATGTGAGTGTGCGCACAAGCAGCACTTTTATTTGCGTTAAATTTTTTTGCTCTAAACTTCTGACACACAAAAAAAAAAGATAAAACCAGATTTTAGCACATAAACCCCATTCTGTTTTATCTCCATAAACCCTAACTCCCCCCCACACAGGAGCGCCCCCATTCTGTGTTTGGGGTCTCACGCTGAGGCTGGCAGTAGCTGCTGCATTAGATATTATTCAGCACAGTCACAGTTACGTCTCAGCCAGACAGTGATATTCTGCCTGCGGGTTACACTGATCCCAGCGGGGTGAGGCTCTGTCACAGTAACTAGCTGCGCGGTGCAATCCTGTCCCCCCCTGTAAGGACGAGTTAATGACTTGCTCTGGCTATAGCACACACAGGGAGCGCAGGCGTCCTCACAGAATAACACAACTGGTGCAACACTTTCATCACCATGTCCAGTCACACACACATTACTTGCATCATACTGTCAGTGCTGCGGGAGCGTGTTATTCATTACATCCTCCTGCAGCCCCAACGTCTTATCTCATACATAAGAATTATCTTATACATAAGAATTATCTTATACATAAGAATTATCTTATACATAAGAATTATCTTTTTATTATAATATATATAAAAAAAATGTAATATTAGTATTCAGAATTTTATTAAATAGTTTGTAGCCGGTTTGGATATAAAAGTACTGGTACTGTGGCAGGTTTGGGTATAAAAGTACTGGTACTGTGGCTGGTTTGAATATAAAAGTACTGGTACAGTGGCAGGTTTGGGTATAAAAGTACTGGTACTGTGGCAGGCTTGGGTATAAAAGTACTGGTACTGCGGCAGGTTTGGATATAAAAGTACTGGTACTGTGGCAGGTTTGGGTATAAAAGTACTGGTACTGCGGCAGGTTTGGATATAAAAGTACTGGTACTGCGGCAGGTTTGGATATAAAAGTACTGGTACTGTGGCAGGTTTGGGTATAAAAGTACTGCTACCGTGACAGGTTTGGGTATAAAAGTACTGGTACTGTCAGGTTTGGGTATTAAAGTACTGGTACTGTGGCAGGTTTGGGTATAAAAGTACTGGTACTGTGGCAGGTTTGGGTATAAAAGTACTGGTACTGTGTCAGGTTTGGGTATAAAAGTACTGGTACTGTGGCAGGTTTGGATATAAAAGTACTGGTACCGTGTCAGGTTTTTATATAAAAGTACTGGTACTGAGGCAGGTTTGCTTATAAAAGTACTGGTACTGTGTCAGGTTTGGGTATAAAATTACTGGTACTGTGGCAGGTTTGGGTATAAAAGTACTGGTACTGTGGCAGGTTTGAATATAGAAGTACTGGTAATGTGGCAGGTTTGGGTATAAAAGTACTGGTACTGTGGCAGGTTTGGGTATAAAAGTACTGGTACTGTGGCAGGTTTGGATATAAAAGTACTGGTACTGTGGCAGGTTTGGGTATAAAAGTACTGGTTCCTTCTCCTTTGCCCATGTGGCTCCCCTGCGTTCATGATACTGTGCCGCTGCTTCATATACCGGTGCGCCGACTGCGTCATAAATACCCGTGCCGGCTGCTTCATATACCTGCCGCTCGGCTTTCATATACCGTGCCGTCTTGCCGTTCATATAGGCGCGGGGGGTGTGCCGCTGTTCATATACTGTGCCGCTGCGTTCATATACTGTGCCGCATGCGTTCATATACTGGTCCGGCTGCAAATAATTTCAATACTGTGCCGCTGCGTTTCAATATGCTGTGCCGCTGGGCGTCAATGCTGTGTCCGCTGCGTTGCATAGTCGTGTGGCCGCCGGCGTTCATATACGTGACCCGCTGCGTTCATAGCCGTGGCCGTGCGTTCATATACCGTGCCGCTGCGTTCATATAACCGTGCCGCTGCGTTCATATACCGTGACCCGCTGCGTTCATATAACCGTGCCGCTGCCGTTCATATAGCCGTGCCGCTGCGTTCATATACTGTGCCGCTGCGTTCATATGACTGTGCCGTCTGCGTTCATATACTTTGGCCGTGCGTCATATCTGTGCGCTGCTTCATATAAACTGTGCCGCTTCGTTCCAATACTGTCCCCTCGTTCATATACTGTGTTCATATAACACGGTGCCGCTAGCGTGTCATATACTGTTTCCCGCACTGTGTTCCATATACCTTGCCTCTAAGCGTTCATATACCGTGCCCTAAAGCTTCATATACTGTGCCGTGCCGCTGCGGTTCGGGGTATCCTGGCGACTGCGTTCATAGGTCCGGGTGTTGCCGCGTGTTCATATACCGTGCCGCTGCGTTCATATACTGTGCCGCTGCGTTCATATACTGTGCCGCTGCGTTCATATAACTGTGGCCGGTGCGCTCATAAATACGGTGCCGCTGCGTTCTAATACTGTGGCCGCTGCGTTCATATACCGTGGCCGCTGCGGTTCATTACCGTGCGCGCTGTGGCCGCTGCGTTCATCTGGTGTTCATATACCGTGTGGCCGCTGCGTTCATATAATGTGCCCCGCTGCTTCATATAGCCGAGTGGCCGAGAAAAAAAAAAGCTGCGTTCATACAACGTGCCCCGCGCATTCTATCTGTGGGCCGCTGCGTTCATATGCTGTGCCGCTGCGTTCATATACTGTGCCGCTGCGTTCATATGCTGTGCCGCTGCGTTCATATACTGTGCCGCTGCGTTCATATCCGTGCCGCTGCGTTCATATAAAATAACAAAACTGTAACACCACGCTGCGTTCATACTGTGCCGAACTGCGTTCATATACCGTGCCGCTGCGTTCATATACCGTGCCCCTGCGTTCATATACTGTGCCGCTGCGTTCATATGCTGTGCCGCTGCGTTCATATACTGTGCCGCTGCTTCATTATACAAAACCGTGCGCTGCGTTTCATCCACCGGCCGCTGGCGTTTCAAATAACCGTAAACCGCTTCTTTTTCATATGCTGTGGGTGCCGCTGCGTTCATATAGCTCTGTGTCCTCTGCGTTCATATACGGTCCGCTGCGTTCATATACTGTGCCGCTGCGTCATTACTGTGGCCGCTGCGTTCATATACTGTGCCCCTGCGTTCATATGCTGTTGCCGCTGCCGTTCATATACTGTGCCGCTGCGTTCATATACTGTGCCGCTGCGTTACCGATAATACTGTGTGCGCATGCGTTCATATACGGTGCCGCTGCGTTCAGGATTACGGTGGCCGCTGCGTTCATATAACCGTTCCTCTTCGTTCATATACCGGTGCCGCTGGGGGGGGGGGGCGTTCAATCCCTGCCGTCTGGTTCGTTCATCTCCCGCTTTCCTCTTGCTTTCCGCTCTCCCCTTGCCTCTCTTTATATACCGGTGCCGCTGCGTTCATATACCGTGCCCGCTGGCGTTCATATCCGTGCCGTGGCGTCATATACCGTGACTCTGCTTTCTATCTCGTGCGCGTGCGTTCATATACTTGCCGGCTGCTTTCATATGGCCGTTCCGCTCGTTCATATTCCGTTCGATGCTGCGTTTCATGATGCTGTGCCCTGCTTCAATACTGTCCCTGCGTTCATATACTGTGCCGCTGGGCGTTTCATATACTGTTGCCGCTGCGTTCATATACCTGTAACCGGTGCGTTCATATACTGTGGAGCCTCTGCGTTCATATACCTTGCCGCTGCGTTTCATAGCTGGTGCAATCGTGCCGCGCTTTCTACTTATACCGTGCGCGCTGCGTCATATAACCGTGCCGCTGCGTTACATATACTGTGCTGCTGCGTCATATAGCGTGAACCGCTGTCGTTCATATACTGTGCATGCTGCGTTCATATGGTGCCGGCTGCTTCATAACTCGTGTCCGTCGCACTTCTATACTGTTCCCCTTGCGGTTCATATCTGTGCCGCTGCGTCATATACCGTGCGGGCTGCTTTACATACAGTGACGCTGCGTTCATTACCTTGCCGCTGACTTCATATACCGTGGCCGCTGGGTATCAATACCGTGCCGCTGCGTTCATAATCCGTGCGCTGCTGTTCATATTACAGTGCCGTCTGCTTCATCTAACTGTGACACGCTTCGCTCCATATATGTGGTGCACTGCGTTCATATAAATGTTGCCGCTGCTTTACGTGTTACCCGATGCTTATATAGCCCCGGGATTCGTCATCTGACTTCATATGCTTGATCATGCCTTCCCGTGGGCTACTGTTCTTTCATCATCGATAATCCGTGCCCTGGTTCATATCTGTCCAGTTTATCAACTGTGCCGCTGCTTTCATATACGTGCCGGCATTACGTGCCTTGCGTTCGTACCGTGCCTTTCATATACGTGCCGCGCGTCATTTGGCTTGTTCTAATATAACCGTGTTTTCCCTGCGTTCATAATTACTGCCGTCCCTGTTCATATACTGTCCGCTGCCATTTACCGTGCCTGGTTCAGATATACGTGCCGCGCGCACCCACGTGCCGTGGTTAATCGTACCGTATACTGTGCCGCTGCGTTCATATACTGTGCGCCTGTGCGTTCAGTATTGTGCCGCTGCGTTAACCGGCGGTATATACCACCGTGCCGCTGGTTCAATACCGTGCCCGTCTTGCGTCATATGACGACGTTTGCTCTAGACGGCTGTTCATATACGTGGCGACTGCGTTCATATACCTGCTGCCGCGTATCGTCGTTTACATATACTGTGCCGATGCGTTCATAGACTTGCGCTGCGTTCATAACTTCTGTGTCATACTTGCCGCTTCAGTTTATACGTGGCTGCCTAGCTGTCGTCGTTCATATACCGTGTGCCGCTGCGTTCATACGTGCACCGTTCTTCGCTGCGGGTTCTAGACTGTGGCCGGTCTGGTCATAGTGTGCGTTCTAGCGTGGATTGAGTTCATATACTGTGCGCTGCGTTCATATACTGTGGCCTGTGCATTACGTGCGCTGCGTTCAACTGGCCGTGCTATATACTGTGACGCTATTATGTATTGAGATAGGTGTGTGGGGTGTGTGTTTGTAATATACAGTATTATATGCTTTGTGTCTGTGGTACAGATATGGTATGTGGGGTGGGTGTATGATATGCTGTAAAACATGCGTGTGACTGCGGCTTCTCTATATATCTTGACGAGATCATTTTATAAACAGTCTCTTCTTCCTAGAGAAGGTTTGAGACACGGCCCGGGGGACTACACTAAGGGGGTGAAGAGGGGCAAGTATTGTTTTTATATTGCACATTTATTTTTTATTCTATCTTGTACCTTGATTGCCAATGTGGCAATCTCGGCGCCATTGAGAGGATTAGCCGTTAGCGCCTCAGTTACAATCATGGTTTTGTTGCACAATTATTAAAAATTTATTTTTATAAGGATGGGTAGGTGTTGTAGGTTGTTTGGTGGGAGGGTAGAGGAGATTGTGGATTACAGGTGTTCCCCCAGGGAGGGGGAGTGGCAGGTTAGGTTTGCCCTTAGCGCTGTTAGTAAAGCATTGCATCGGTACTAAGGTAGCAGGGGGGGGGGGTTTTGTGGGTTTGTAGTTTATTTATTTATTATCATACGACTCCTTTGTGGTCATGTTGTTCATGGGTTAATATGTACTGTCATGTATGTTCATTCCCATCCTATCGCGGCGCGATTTCGGGGAGTTTAGCTCATCTTGGCTGATATCTGCTTAGTTTTGGCCTTTTTATATAAGGAAGGACGGGCTAATTATTGCATTTTTCTTTATATGAAGCCGGGTTCTTGATCCCGAACCAATAATATCCACTCAGGGGGGACCCCCCTCACCCGCCCTAACGACGGAGAGAAAAGAAGGAAAACGCAGCACCGGATGATGATGGAGCTCTATCACAAACATCGCAGGATCCCGACCCGCTCCTCAATTGCCTAACTGTGTCACCAAGGATTGTTGTCTGGTTTGGATGTACTGATCGCATGTTGTTGGATTTTTGTGCCCCATGCTAGTTTGGAATTGTTGTTTATGTGACTCGGCAATGTGCGAGTTTTGCATTTGTTATTTTGTGCTCGCTAGGTTTATGTATGGTTTTTGGATTGTTTGTTTATTGGGTTGCATAGGGCCCCCATCGTGTCTGTATGTTTTTGGATTTGGTCTTTGTTTATTTTTGGCCATTCGCAGGATGTGTTCTGTACGGTTTTTGGATTTTGGTTTATGATTTTTGAGCCATCGGAAGATGGCATTGTTTCTTTACGGTATTTCTATGGTTGGGCTTCGGTGCTTGCTTATTGATTAGCTGTTGGTGACCCTGAGGATGGTGTGGACAAAGAACCTTCATCCCCGGCCAGGGTTAGTAAAAACTTTAATTTAGGTGGGTTCTTGATTGGGGATTGGGTATAAAAGTACTGGTACTGGGGTGTCGAGGTTTGGGTATAAAAAAAGTTTGACTGGTACTGTGGCAGGTTTTGGTATAAAGTACTGGACTGTGGCAGTTGGATATAAAAGTACTGGTACTGTGTCTGTTTGGGTATAAAAGTACTGGTACTGTGGGCAGGTTTGGGTATAAAAGTACTGTTGCTCGCTCTGATCACATGTTTTCGTCTGCGTAAGAACTGCGTGCTGTGAGAATTTGAGCCACAAGGGGGCGCGGCACTGAATGTGACGCTTTTCGTCTCCATGATGGGTTTTAGTAGTCCGGAGAATTCAGGTTGTGGCAGCAAAGATGTTTCACATCAAAAGATAAACCCAGATGTAGACATACGCCCTTCTGTGTTACCCCCCCAAATCTATACTGCAGTGCGCCGTACTTTAATTATTACATCCCCGTACTGGCCCATAGGGTGGTTATTTTATAGATAAGATTATTTTTAACTTATAGTTTTCTTTTTTCTATAGTTAACGCCCCCATTCTGTATTTTGGGGTCTCACAAGAGAGCGCAGCGTCCTCACAGAATAACACACAGGTGCAACGTTTCATCACAATGTCCACAAATGTGTGTTTTTATTTGACCAGTTGTTTGATTTTTAAAGTAATATTATCTCTTCGTATCTTTTCTTGGCTCTGCGCATCTGTATATAAATGCTGGGGAATCAGTTCCTTGGTAAATGTTTTATTCTGCCTCATTTATTTGTATCAGTATTCTGTAACATTCATTATTTACCCAATCTTCATATACTATGTGCAGGGGTTTTGTTCACTTTGTTACCCACCCATAACGTATATAACGTGTGGGTGAAACCTACCCCGGCATCACATTGCTAAGACCAGTATTACCACCTCACACTCAGGAGCCACCCCCCCTTGAAACCGCTGTCTGTGAGCAGTTACTGGCTCTGCACTCTCTAACCCAGGCTGTGCTGAAAAGCTGTATCTGCGGAGGAATAAGCTTATAGTGGGTCCCATGTTTAAAATGGTTAGAAGTATGCAGTGACACTGTGTACTCATTTGCATTCAATTACCAGAATCCCTGGCTGCAGGGGAAGCACTGTAATGCAGGAATAATGGGGAGGGCAGGTTCAGGCGTGTCTGATACATGTGAGTGTCCGCACAAGCAGCACTTTTATTTGCGTTAAATTTTGCTCTAAACTTTTGACAAAAAAAAATGATTTAAAAACCAGATTTAGTACATAACCCCATTCTTGTTTTAACTGACCCATAACCTAACTACCCCCCACACGGACTGGTGTACTGAGTACTGTGGCAGGTTTTGGGTTATAAAAGTTACTGGTAACTGTGGAGGCTTGGATTAAAAGTCACTTGTACTACTGTAGCAGGTTTGAATATAAAAGTACTGGTACTGTGGCAGGTTTTAGTATAAAAGTACTTGGTACGTGCATGTTTTTGGTATAAACGGTACTGTAAACTGTTGGTCAGGTTTGGTATAAAGTACTGGTATACTGTGGCAGGTTTGGGTATTGGGACTAAGTAGTCAGGTCTGTGTCAGGTTTTGGGTATAAAAGTACTGTTGCTTCGCCTGATCACTTTTCGTCTGCGTGAATGACTGCGTGCTGTGAGAATTTTGAGCCAGCAGGGGGCGCGTCTGATCGTGACGCATTTTCGTCTCCATGATGTGGTTTTGGTCCAGGTAGAACTCGGGTTGTGGCAGCAAAGACGTTTCACATCAAAGATAACCCAGATTGTAGCACATACGCCCCGTCTGTGTTACCCCCCCAAATCTATACTGTCATGGGCCTGCCTTATTGTAACTTTAAAACTCCCCTACTGCCCATAGGGTGTTATTTTATATATGACACACATTCCCCCGAGCGACTCAAACTCCCACACCCCGCATCAGGACATATATATTTTATGTCTAAAGAGGGACTGGCGTGGCAATGTATACAACAAACACAGGGGGCCCAATGAAATGCTACACATTGACAAAAATATATGGTAATAAGCAACAAGTTCAAATACTTTAATAATATATTGGTTATTTAGTTAACCCTTGGCCAAGAGCGTTATAACTGCACACCAAACGTCAGGTATAACCAAAAGGCAGTTCCCACACTGCACTGCGACCACCGTCCTTCCCGATCTGTATGAGGGAAAGAACCACAAGTCCTGTTCATGCATCAAGTGAAAGACCCCCCAAGGTAAAAAACGTGTGAGGGGGGGAGTTTTGGTTATACCGTGACGTTGGTGTGGCAGGCTACCGCTTTGGCCAAAGGGTTAAACTAAATACCAAATTCTTATTATTATTATTGAAGTATTTAAACTTTATAACGTATTACCCTATATGTTTTGTCATTATGCTGTAGCATCGGCCCCCTGTCCTCTGTTGTATTATTTTATAGATAGAATTATTTAGAACTGATAGTTTTCCTATTTTATAAATTGGTTCTTTTTTTTTATAGTTTTCAGATTTTTTTTTTTTTTTCGTTCCATCTCTTTTTTTCTAAATACACCGATGCGTATGTCAAATGTGTGTTTTTATTTGATCAGTTGTTTGTATTTTTATAATATACTAGCTGAGAGACCTGCGTTGCCCGGGATGTATTTTGGGGGGGGCGTACGAGCAGGTTAGGCTTCCACCCCCCGCCTTGACAGCTAGGTGGTGACTGAGTTGACTGGTGTGTGGGTGCCTGTGTGGGTGGGTGGGTGACCTTTTGGACTGGGTGGGTGGGTTTTGGTGACTGAGTGGGTGACTTTTGGTCGGTGACTGGGTGTGTGACTTTGGGTCGTTTTGACTTAGGGGGTTGGTTCGGTTGACTTTGGGGTCGGTGGGTTGGGTGACTTTGGGGTCGTTGGGTGGGTGACTGGGTTCGGATGGGTTGTGAACCTTTGGTTTTCGTGGTTTGGTGTAGATTTACTTTTTTTGCTTTTTATTTTTCCTTGTTTTTCGTTAAATTTTTTGTTTCCTTTGTCTGTGTTTGGTACTTTTTTGTCTTTTTTTTTTTTGTCCTTTTTTTCTTATTTTTTTTTTTTTCCTTTTTTTTTTTTTCCTGTTTCGCTTTTTTTTTTTTTTTTTTTGGGTGACTTTGTTGGTGGGTGGGTGACGTTGGGTCGGTTTGACTTTGGGTCGGTGGGTGGGTGGACTTTGGGTCATGGGTGACTTTGGTGTCGGTGGGTGACTTGGTTCGGTGGTTGGGTGGGGTGAGTGTGGGTCGGTGGGTGTTTGAGTTGGGTCCTGTTGTTTGTTGATGACTTTGGGTCGGTTGTGGGTGACTTTGGTACCTCTTGGGTGTTGGTTACTTTGGGTCGTGGGTGGTCGGTGACTGGGTGACTTTTTCAGGGTCGGTATGACTGGATGGGTCAGTGACTGGGGCTCGGTGACTGGGTGGGTCAGTGAGTGGTAGGTTGGGGTCGTTGATGGTGGGTGGGTGGTTGGGGGGTCGGTGAGAGTGGGTGGGTGGGGTCCAATGACTGGTGGGTGTTTTTGGGTGAGACTGGTTGGGTTAATGTAGACCTTAATGGGGTGGGGTGAAGTGTGAGACTGAATGGTGGGAGTAGTGTGGAGACTGAATGGGTGGGTGATTGGTGGAGACTGAATGGGTGGTTGAGTGGTGAGACTGATGGTGGGTGAGTGTGAGACTGCATGGTGGGTGAGTGGGAGACGAATGGGTGGGTGGTGGGAGAACTTATGGGTGGGTGAGTGGGAAACTGAAACTGAATGGTGGTGGTGAGTGGGAAACTGAATGGGTGGGTGAGTTGGGAAAACTGAATGGTGGGTGAGTGGGAAACTGAATGGGTGGGGGGTTAGTGGGAACTGAAGGGTGGTGAGTGGGAGAACTGAGTTGGATACTTACTGAGTGTGGAGACTGCTGGGTGGGAGACTGACGGTGGGAGACTGAACTGAGTGGGAGACTGACTGGGTGGGAGACTGACTGGGTGGAGACTGAGCCTGGGTGGTGGAGACGAATGGGGGGGGATGACGGGGGGAGACTGACTGGGGTTGGGGGGAATACGGTGGAACGATGGGTGGGAGGGGAAACTGATGGGGGGTGGGAGACGTGAATGGGTGGGGAGTGGGAAGAGACTGAATGGGGGTGGGGGCGGTGAGATGAGGGCAGACTGACTGGGTGGGACTGCTGGTGGTAGACGACGGTGGGGCGATGAGTGGGAGACTTGGGGACTGTGATGAGTGGGAGAACTGACGCGGTGGGGGATGAACGAGGTGGGTGATGGTGGGAGGACTGACTGGGGGGATGATGGGGGAGACTGCGGGTGGTGGAGCTGAACTGACTGGTGAAGTGCGGAGACTGAACGGTGGGTGAGGGAGACTGCTGGGTGGGTGAGTGGGAGAGACTGGTGGGATGGATTGAAGCTGACTCGTGGGGTGAGTGGGGGGGTGGTGAGATGATGGGTGGGTGAGGTGTAGAGCTGATGGTGTGGGTGAGTGGGAGACGACTGGGTGGGGGTGGGAGATGAGGAGGAGCCTGGAGGATGACTGGGTGGTGATGGTAACTACGGTGGATGGGGGAAAAGGCGGAGGCAGGAAGGGGGGTGGGAACTGACGGGGGGGGGTGGGAGACTGGACTGGGTGGGTGAGTGGGAGAAGGGGCTGGAGGAGGACGTGGGTGGAGTGGGAGTGGAGGAACTGGTGGGGGGTTTTGAGTGGGGGTGAGGAACTGGGGGGTGAGTGGGTGACACTGTGGGTACTGAAGGTGGGGCAGTGGGGACTGACTGGGGGGGTGAGTGGGTGACTGAATGGGTGGGTGAGTGGGTGACTGATGGGGGTGGTGAGTGGTGATGACGGGGTGGAAGTGGGGTGGCGCTGGGGGGTGGGTGAGCGGTGGTGATACTGTGGGTGAGGTGCTGACTGTGATGGGTGATGGGACTGACGTGGTGTGGGGCCTGATTTGCTGGGTGGGGGTGTAAGACTGGGGTGACTGACGGGGTGGGGTGAGTGGGTTAGTGACTGGTGTGTTGAGGGGTGACTGAAACGGGGGTGTGAGTGGTGACTGCTGGGGTTGGTGAGTGGGTGACTGACTGGTTGGGTGGATGGGTACTGACTGGGTGGGTATGACGGGGGGGAGTGGTCTAGGGTGTGGTGGGGTGGACTGACTGGGTGAGGTGACTGACTGCTTGGGGGAGATGGGGGTGACCGTTGACTGGGGACGACTGAATGTTGGGTGGTACGTGAATGACGCTGAGTGACTGATGGGGTGCGGGTGAACTGAGTGAAGGCTTGGTGGGTACTGAGTGACGGGTGGGTGATGCGTGGGTTGGTGAGTGGGTGGGTGACTGATTGATGAGGTGACTGAGTGACTGATTGACTGAGTGGTTGGGTGGGTACCTGGGGAAAGTGACTGGGTGGGTGGTGACGGATGGGTGACTGGGGGTGACTGATGGGTGATTGGGTGGTGGGTGGGGAACTGGGGTGGTGGGATGGGATGGGGTGGGTGACGGGGTGGTGTGATGGGTGGTGGTGGGTGACGATTGTGGGTGTGGTGACTGCAGTGAGTGGTGTGTGGACTATTGAGTTTTTGGGGGTGGACTAAGTGAGGGTGGTGGTTCGAGTGGCGTGGTTTACTGAGTGGGGGTTGACTGAGTGGGTGGGTGGACTGGATGGGTGGGGTGACTGTGGTGAAGTGATTGGTGATGGGTGAATTGACTGTGTGGATGGGGGTGGTGTGAATGGGGGTGACTGAGTGGTGGGTGGGTGACTGAGTGGGGTGGGTTACTGAGTGGGTGATGACTGAGGAGTGTGTGGGTGACGTGGGTTGACAGTGCGTGGGTGGGACGACGGTGGGTGACTACCTTGACCCTGGCATCGGGCTGGGCAGGAGGTGAGTTTCGGTGCGGTGAAGAGTGGGAGGGCGCGCTCCCGAGCAAAACGTGGAGGGAGTCTCTCGCGCCCTGAGGAGACCCGCTGACGGGCTTCCCTGCGCGCTTCCCTCGGAATCGGCACGGAGGAGCTCCGCCACACTTCCCGGCGGGGACGGAGTGGATTCTGCGCCACCCTTCCCTATCCGGGTAGCGCGCAGTGAGTTGGAGTCCCCCCCCCCTCTCCTCCCGTTAGAAATGATCGCGCGCCTCGCGTCCCCGTTCATTCGTACACCCTTTTACTTTGGGGGTCGCGCCCTTATCCCCTCTCGTGTCTTCTCTGCTCCGGTGGACTTTTATCTTCCCGGATGCCCTCTCCGGTAGCGCGTACGTTACTCCCGACATCCAACCTCTGGGCCAGTGAGGGAAGTCCAGCCTTCATTCTCCGGGTTAGGGAGGATGACCCGTGAGGGGAGCGCGTCTCGGCTTTGGGCCCTCTCTGGGTAGCGGCCCAATGGAGGGGGAGTCCCGGGCACCCTTCCATCTTCTCCGTTAGCGACCGCAACGTAGGATGGACAGTCACGCCGGCGCCCGTTCCCTCTCCGGTAGGCGGCGCCACGTGAGGTGGAGGAGGGGAGCGGCCCGCCCGACGCGCGAGGGGAGGAGGAGCCTGGAAGTTGCTGCTTAGCGAGAGGACCGCGGGCACGGTTGAGGGTGATGGTGCGGTGGGGATTGTGCGGATCGTGGGGAGTTTGGTGAGGGTGGGGGAGGAGATAGGTGAGGGGCAACGGGAGAGGGAGGGGGGGGGGGTGGGTGTGCTGTGAAGTAGCTGCGGTCCAAACAATGACGGGGGAGGTGGGGGAGTTGGAGGTGTGTGTGGGTGGTGTGGTTGTTTTTTTTGTTTTGCCTCGTCACTTGCCTCAGGCCCATGAGAGGTGCGGGGGGCGTGTAGGCATAATGGACCAATGAATTCCTAGGACGCAAAATACAGTGCTTTCAAGAAATCAATATAGATTATCTCTCTGTATCTTTTCTGTTCTCTGCGCATCGTAATACTCAATGCTGGTGAAATCAGTTCCGTGTAATGTTTATTCTGCCTCACTTATTTGATCAGTATTCTTTAACATGCTTCATAGTTACCCCTCTTCATATATCTATGTGTGCAGGGTTGTCCTTTGTACCCACCTGCTATTAACGTGTGGGTGGGACACTATCCCAGCAATCACAGTGCTAAGCCAGTATTACCAGCCTCACACTCAGGAGACCAATGTTTGAAACTGAGCTGTGGACGGTTTTGGTCATGTAGAACAAGGTGGCTTGACTTGAACCAGTGCTGTGGAAACTTTACTGCGGCAGGCAATAGAAGCTTATAGGGTCTCCCATGTTAAAAGGTGATAGAAACAAACAGTGTAACATTTTTCTGTTCTTGCATATAATTACCCCAAGCAATCTGCGAGGGGCGCACTGTTGCTAAGCAGATAATGGGAGAAGGGCAGGTTGCGGGCGTGTCACTGATACAACTGTGATGTGCGCACACAGCAGCAGTTTGCATTTGCTTTAAGTTTTGTGGTCTAAACTTCTGACAAAAAAAAAGATAAAACCAGATTTTAGCACATAAACCATTCGGTTTTTAAACTCCATAAACCCTAACATCCCCCCCACAACAGGAGCGCCCCATTGGTGTTTTGGGTGTCTCACGTGAGATACTGGCAGTACTGCGTCTTAAGCTATATTATCAGGACAGTCACAGTAGTCTACAGCACAGACAGTAAATTCTGCCTGCGGTTTACACTGATCCCAGCGGGGTGAGGGCGCGTCGCGTTCACAACACAACTACCCCCTAATTAATACTGCCAATTACAGTTTTGTTGACACGAATGAGCTGATGATAACCTTCTAAATTACTTTAATTAAATCCGAGGAATGAAGAGTTCTCTGCTATACTAACGACACCATTGTTCCTGTAATGGACGAGTTATGAATTGCCTAGGCTATAGGCACACACAGGGAGCGCAGGCGGCCTCCAGAATACAACAACGTGGTGGTTTGCAACACTTTCATCACCATGTCCAGTCACACACACATACTTGTCATCATATTGTAAGTGTGCGGGAGCGTGTAGTCATATCATCTCCTGCAGCCCCAACGTCTATCTTATACATAAGAATTATCGTCTACATAAGAATATTGAGGATTATGATTGTCAGTGATTTCCAATTCAAATTTTCTGTTTTTTATTTCTAACAGCCGTGATAGTATCAGGGTTTTGTTGTTTAAAATAATTGGTCTTTTTATAGAATGCTGGAAAATAATTATCTTCTGTAAATGTATTCTGCCATTAGAAACACTTATTGTATCAGTATATATATACTGTATTATTTGCCGGGTTAATCTAAATATATATTAGTATTAACACGGGTAAATAATACATGTTATTAATACAGTACAAATAATGTCTATATTTACATATATACTAGTATAAGATAGCCCATTAAATCCTTTCACCGAATAAAGACCCTCTGACTTCCATTCACTGTTCCTTTAATAACCCAATAAACACAGACGCCCTTGGTGGAATAGCACACCGACAGCATTGGTTGGAATACCCACAAAGACCCGCTTGAGTTGAATACAACAGACCCGTTGTGATCAACAACTCTGGCAAAATCAAATGAAGTCCCCATATGCGCTCAAGTATTCGGCATGTTGTATCGTTTGTCCACCCGCCCCCACTTGTGAAAAATCCTGAAGTTTTGGTGGGCTCCCACCGCATCCCTATCCACTCCCAGCCCTTCCTTTCTTATGGTAATCAGCGGTCAACGGTCAAGGTCAGCGGTCAAGCGGTAAGCGTCAAGCGGGTGTCAGCGGATCAGCGGTTCAGCGGTCAAGCTGTCAGCGTCAAGCGGGTCAGATCGTGGGTCAAGCGGTCAAGCGCCGGAAGTTTGTCCCGCGCCAGATCCATCGCGCATGCCCCTTTAGAACTCTTCACCACCTATGCAGTGAGATGCGCTTGTGCCCTCACCTCGCACGACAAGATCCACATTGCCCCCCCCACTATCTGTGCTCTGTTGAAACCCAACCACTCCCTGCTTAAGTGTGACGTCGGCCCCCTAATTACCCCGCGGCTTGCCGACCAGCGATAAAAGGCGGGATGGACACCGACCAGCATCTCTCATCCTGAGACATAATGTGTCAATCCGTGCCCGTCCGCCTGTTTTTTTTAACTGCTATGGGCTCCCTGAGGGATGTGTCGCGCACCCACCCAACCAGGTGACCGTGCACCTTTACACCGACTTAGATCATGTTTGCATCGTACTTAAAAAAGAAAGAAATGGTTCTCATGGACCCTACCTGCCCCTCCTGACAATTCAGTAATTCCCAAATGCGCACTTTCTTAAAAGCGCTGACTAGTCCCTGGGCCTCACCGATCACGCTCGCAGAGATGAGGAGCGCCTCCAACCAGTTTCCCAAAAGTCTGGTGGTAACCTGCTCCCCCCCCCCCACCACTTATCCTCATTTAATATCCCCTTTCTCTAATCACTTGTCCACAAATTCTCATACAAACCAGCACACTACACGCCGTTTCGCCCCGTGGCAAAGTGTCTAGTGCCCGCAGGACGATAACCCATAGGGCCTCACCTGACAAACCCACCTTAGTCCCACTATCTGACACGGCGTTGTCCCCACCTCCTGCTCTATAGGTGTCACACTGCCCTGGTACAACCCCCAACACTCCCCTTCCCTACCTACTAGCCCACCTGGCCCTGCCAAAGCCCCCAGGCAACCAGGAAAGAACAGGATGGCATTCTACGATCAGTCATTAAGGATAATGAACATTGTGCACAATTAGAACATGTGACCTTAAATGTGACCTAATAGAGCTCCCAGATGAATGAAAAGACCCAAGGGGTCCTGAGAGGTAGAAAGTGAGTCCAATATGTGGCAATGGGTGTGTGACTATGTGGTTTACCTCAAGGGCAAGGAATAATCAATTGCGCAGTGTAAGGGGAGGTAGTAGTAATATAACCTTACTAAAAGAGCAACACGCCCCCTAAGGCACACTTAATTTTGCGCAAGATAACGTAGCAATAAGCCTTATCAATAACCAACAAGCCCAATTGCACACTTACATTGCGCAGGGTAAGCGTAACAGATAAAGGCTATACAAGAACACACAAGCCCTAAATGCACACGTAAATTGCGCAGTAAGTAAACAATAAGCCTTATAAAGAACACACAAGGTCCTAAATGTACACTTACATGCGCAGTAACGTACAATGCCTTTAGACAAGTAAACACACAAGCCCCCTAAATGCACCTTACATTGCGCAGTAACGTACAATTCGCCCTTATACAAGAACAAGGACAAGCCCCTAAAGCAAACTTACATGGCATTAACGTACACATAACCTTATCAAATGGTAACACAACACGCCCCTAAAGGACACTTACAGGCAGATAGCGGCAGTAAGATACAAATCAGCCTTATAAAAGGACACACAAGCCCCTAAATGCACACTTACATTGTGCAGTAACGTACAATAAGCCTTATAAAAGGACACACAAGCCCCTAAATGCACACTTACATTGTGCAGTAAACTCACAACTGGTACTTGTGGCAGCAGGTTTTGAATATAGAAATATCTGGTAATGTGGGGTGGGGCAATGGTTGGGTATAAAAAAAGTACTCGTCTGGGGCGTTGCAAGTTTGGTATAAACGTACTCGGTAAAAACATGTGGCATTTGTGATCTAAAATTACTGGGTAGACTCTCGCCCAAGAGTACTGTGGCAGGTTTGGGTATAAAAGTCCTGGGTCGTGGCAGGTTTTGGGTATAAAAGTACTGGTACTGTGGCAGGTTTGGGTATAACTGTACTGTTACTGTGAGGTTTGGGTATAAATGTACTGGTACTGTCAGGTTTGGATATAAAAGTACTGGTACAGTGTCAGGTTTTTATATAAAAGTACTGGTACTGTGGTGTCGGTTTGATATAATAGTACTGGTACTGTGGCAGGTTTGGGTATAAAAAGTACTGGTACTGTGGCAGGTTTGGGTATAAAAGTACTGGTATGTGGCAGTTTGGTATAAAAGTACTGTTGCTCGCCTGATCACTGTTCGTCTGCATGAAGACTGCGTGCTGTGAGAATTTTGAGCCAGCAGGGGGCGCGCCTGATCGTGACGCATTTTCGTCTCCATGATGTGGTTTTAGTCCGAGGAGAACTCAGGTTGTGGCAGCAAAGACTTTCACATCAAAACATAAACCAGATTGTAGTACATACGCCCGTTCTGTGTTAACCCCCAAATCTATACTGTCAGGGTCCGCCTACGTGTAACTTATTACACCCCCGTACTGGCCCATATAGGGTGGTTATTTATAGATAAGAATATTAGAAACTTATAGTTTTTTCTATTTTAATAATGTTCTCTATTTTTTTTTATAGTTAAACGCCCCCATTCTGTATTTGGGGGTCTCACACAGGGAGTGCAGCGTCCTCACAGAATAACACAACGGTGCAACAGTTTCATCACAATGTCCCCAAATGGTGTGTTTTATTTGACCAGTGTGTTGTATTTTATAATATATTATCTCTCTGTATCTTTTCTGTTCTCTGCGCATCTGTATTATAAATCTGGGAATCAGTTCCTGTGTAAATGTTTTTATTGCCTCGTATTTATTTGTATCGTATTCTGTAACATTCTTATTTACCCATCTTCATATATCTATGTGCAGGGGTTTGTCACTATTTACCCACCATAACGTATATAACTGTGGGTGAAACCTACCCCAGCATCACTTGCTAAGCCAGTATTACCAGCCTCACACTCAGGAGCCCCAAACATGTGAAACCGCTGTCTGTGAGCAGGTTACTGGCTTTGCACTCTGTAACCAGGCTGTGCTGAAAAGCGGGTACTGCGGCAGGAATAAGCTTATAGGGGTCCCATGTTAAAATGGATTAGAAGTATGCAGTGACACTGTGTACTCATTTGCATATCATTACCAGAATCCCGCTGCAGGGGATGCACTGTATCTAGCAGATAATGGGAAGGGCAGTGTTGCGGCGCTGTCTGATACATGTGAGTGTGCGCACAAGCAGCACTTTTATTTGCTTTAAGTTTTTGCTCTAAACTTTTGACAAAAAAAATGATAAAACCAGATTTAGTACATAAACCCCTCTGTTTAACTCCATAAACCTTAACTACCACCCCCCACAGGACTGTTAAGGAGTACAGGTGGCCAAGGTTATGGGTGAAAGGAAGCGTGGGTAATGTAGTGGCCCACGTCTTCGGAATAGTCCATTACGTACTGTTGTGCACCGCTTCTTGACATATACAAGTTCATCCTGTGGTCTCATCTTGGCCACCTAAGGTTCTGGGATCAAGTAACTGTTGCTTCTTGCTCGCCATCTGCACTCACAATGTTCTCCTCGCGTGAAGCGATGCTCTCGTTCCCTGGCTGAGTCGGATTTCTTTGCTGCCAGCATGGGGGGCGCGAAGCCTTATACAAGAACACACAAGCCCCTAAATGCACACTTACATTGGGCAGTAACGTACAATAAGCCTTATACAAGAACACACAAGCCAATAAATGCACACTTACATTGCGCAGTTTCCAGCATGTGTGAATAAAAACAATCGAAAATGTACTTAAAGTGAAGCACTACCTTTTCCCACTTATCGATGCATGTACTGTACAGCAATCGTTATATACGTGCATAAATGATGTAAATAACGCATTTGTAACAGGCTCTATAGTCTCCTCGCTTGCGCACAGCGTCGGTATAGGTAGGGAGCCGGTGTTGCTGTTCAGAACGTGCTGACAGGCGCATGCGCGAACTGCTGTTTGCCTATTGGGCGATATGTACTTACTCGTGAGTGTACTTAAAGCGGGGTATGCCTGTATATAGCCAGAATAACCATAACGGTCACATTGTCCACACAGAATGTGCCCTTTACAGAACATATTAAGTGGAGCAGTATTCCCAACTAGACTTGTGACACTTGATCGTAGGGAAATGAAAAACACAGATTGGATCTATGGGAATCAATAGTAATATATAAGAATAAATCAATAATAAATAACAAAAATTCAGCAATTGGTGGTCTAATAATATATCGGTACAATTAATTCCTTTAAAAAAAACTATAAATAAATATATAAATTATATAAATTGGAGAAGCGCAAAAATTATATGATGAATAAGGGAAATGGGGGGATGGGAAGGAGGAAAGGGCGGGAGAGGGGGGGATGGGAAGGAGGAGGGAAGGGAAAAGCGCAAAGGGTGAGGGGGGATAAGGGGAAGAGAATAGGAGAGATAAAGAACAGGAAAAAATATCACAATGGGAGTGTTCGATTTATAAACTATTTCTCAGATGCCAATCTGAATTGAGTCTTCTTGGGATTCTGGTGCGCAAAGTGAAGATCCAATACATTTCCGTACGGTCAAGCTTATTGCCACCTCTGGTCATTGATGGGACCAATTTGATGCCCTTGCACGTGAATTTGGTTAAATCACCCTGTGGACAGTTGGACACATGCTTGGACACCGGGTGGATTTGATAACATTTCTTTATTATCCGGATATTTTCTTGGCTTCTTATAGTCCTCCCCACGTCTTGCTTTCCGCAGCCACAGGTCAGAAGGTACAGGACACATTTTGTATCGCAATTAATAAATTAACTTATGTGAAAACTTCTACCCGTGACTGTGGAAGCAAAACTCGGGGAGGGCTGCATCACTGGCAAACATTACAGTGATGGCAGAGGAAGAAGCCTTTGGGTCTGTCATCTAAAAACACATTTTGGACCATTGTCCTTGTCACGGGAGACCAGGCAATTTACACCTTTTTACCAGGATCATTCATTGAGCAAAACAAGATAATTAAATAAATTATAGTTTATTCACAGAAATAGGCATACACACAATGGAATACAAAATACAGACGAAAAGCACACTTACTGGGGGCCTGGGGTAGAAAACTAGACTCTCCTAGGTGCAGGGAACTCTAAATAAGAGTTTTCCCCTGACCGGGACTAAGCCCGAAATCCTCTGGTTCCCAAATCGGCGTGAAGTTCCACACGGCACCGCTCCTTTCTCTTCTGAGAACTTGGATTCCTTTTGACCGGGTGTTTTTACCAAACTCCTGGTACTAAAATCGGCTTGCAATCCCAGATGCGGCCGCTACGTTCGATTATGAGAACTTGGCCGCCAGAAGTGGGACTTAGAAACTTTTCCGGGCAGACTTTTCTGAAGCCGGTGCTCTATTATTCGCGCAAGAGCACTTTTGAAAAGCCCGTCCGCACTTCTACCGCTGGAAATCTCAACGCTGATTAGCTTAGGGGTTTCTTATAGTATTTCGGAGTTCATTCACAAAATACTACAGCCAATCAGAGCGTGGGAACTTTCTCAGCAGCCAATCAGAGTGAAGCTAGTTGGAAAGCTGTGTCTGCGGGAAATCTGAAATTGCCAAGAGACATGTGCAAGATTGCCACCTCCATCCCTGGCTATCTCATGCCACCCGCTGGGTCGGGCTCTTCCAGGTATGGTAGGACAAATGGCAGCCCGGGTGACTGCTATTGATCCCAGGACGTGGGTATTTAAGCCTTTCCCTGTTACCCAAATGGCTTCCACACCTCAGGCACTCTCAGGTGGCTTTCATCTCCGATGTTCAGCAGACTCACTGGCATAACCTTAGTAACCCTGGTAGCCGGTCTGAACATTGGTTCCGAAAGTCCCAGCTCATGTACAGTACGCGGCAGTACATACCAGCACTATTACAGTATGAATAAAACATACACTTATAATACTTTCCTAGGGCTCTGGATATGGAGAATAGAATAGAAGCTGCACTTTTACTTATACCAGCCTTTAATCTTCACACACTCGTTAGACTTAGACTGGACTCTGAGCCCCTCACAACCTTACATATGGTTGGAACACTCAAGAACCCAAACACAGGTTAAATAACCTGGGTATCCCCCTTAACCCGATTCTGGGGCCACTGTTACTCTGGTCCGACCTGATATGGTTAGACCAGAGGATCTGCTCCCGGGCCCAGGGATGCAGGTGACCATGCCAGACAGGGGACCTAGGTCAATCCAGGTTTTTGATTGGGGTGCCAGAGGAGGAGTGAGGGAGGTGGGTGTTCTACCTGGGTTGGGTACTGAGGTGCTGCTCGGTAATGACCTAGGGCATCTTATTTGCTCATTTGCGGAGGAAACTGCTTCATTTGCAGCGATTACATGGAACAAGAGCAGGGCACTTCCCCAAGCAGGGGAGCCTTTGGTACCCCTGCCACCTGAGGATCTCACCATCCCCCAACAGCTCCAGAGGTCTCTGAGGGGACCATATAGACGGGGACTGTGGCGCTCCCTCTGAGTGATATACAAATATATCAATACCAAATAACAATAAACCAATGGTAACTATCAAAAATCCTACATAAAAAAACAGAAAAATTGCTGCTCAACCTGGAAAAGATCAATCCGTGATCCCCATAAGGCAGAGAAGGGGGAGTATTTGGTGAGCGCACAATGTAGATATAGAAAATATATATTGAAACACACAGTCAGTGACAATAGTGTTCTTAAACCAATCTAATAATAGAACAATGTATTTAGGATGGGGTATGAGAATATATATAATAGCTCTACTCCCACGGCCCTGTGTGAGCCCTTCCCATCACATATTTATTTGTACATAGATTGTGCCCCTCTGGATCAGTCCCTCAATGGGCCGACAGCTGTAGTGGTGGACGACCCGCGTCCCTCCAGCCGTCCCAATAAGGAAGACGGTCCCAGGCACAGATCAAATATATGCAGTTTAATAGTAAAAAATACAGACATCCTCAAAACAAAAGCACCAGAGGCGAATATGAAATTCCTTTTATTAACAAGTATAACCAAGACTCTAGTAAGATTCAGGCCATTAGAAAAAAAAGCATTGGCACCTCCTCCCAAAGGTCTCTAAATGTTAAAAGATCTCCTGCAGAATATCCCAGGGGGATTTCTTACAAAGGCAGCACTATTGTAATATAGTTATTTGTATGTGTAATTTTCCTATATGGCCACTAGATGGAGATGTTGTATTATATTTAGAGAAGTGTGCCTGTACTTTCTGCTGCATCAATGTAACTGCAAAGAAATATCTTGACAAACTATATGTCCATTAACCCTAAGAGGAAACTGAACCCCTGCAATGGATTTTATAATATACATTGGATTTTATTGCTTTGATCCCCCTATAGGGCACTCTCCGAAATATTACTGTGGTATGGGGAACTATTCGTGATTTTAACAATAATAAATGTAGAAATCAGAATTATAATCAAACACCTGTAACTTACTAACACCGGGTATAAGTACCGAGTCAGTGGCACGCTACCGACAGGAACCTGACGATGCAAAGACATGTGCGAAACGCGTTGTTCCCTGTCAGTACGTGCATCCTGTTGTCCATTGTAAGCCACCGTAGCCTCCACGAGCTCTCCGATAGCGGCCCTGCTGACGAACGCGGAAGCGGAGGAAACCGCAACGGAGAACGCAACGCGGCTACCTGTGCTGGAGCGTGTAGACGGGAAGAAGACCCCGGAAGACGGTAGAAGAAAGAAGAATACAGATGAAGATGGATTACAAGTAGAAGATCCGTGGATTGATTTGGATTTTTAGTTTAATGTTTATTTTTTTATGTTTTTTTATTTTATGGGTTCCTGTGTCTGGTGGTTTTGTTCGTGAGTAAGCTGTTCAACGGGAATCAGTGGGGGAAAGTAAAGGTAAGTGAACTAAAGAAATGTATTTAATTGAACTTGTTAATTTTTTTAAATGTATTTTTTACATGTGTATTTATTTTTTTGTGGTATATCATTTCTTGCCACTGTATGTATGTATGTATGTATGTATGTATGTATGTATGTATGTATGT
>WSYH01006525.1:0-37730 GCA_036426205.1 Ascaphus truei | reverse complement strand
TTCTATTCTTTTTAAGGTATCATCGCTCCCCTGGTTCTTCTTTGCCTATGTTCGTTTGGACCTTGAAACAGTCCTTCCAAGGGTTTGAGTGTGTGTGTTTTTTTTTTTTTTACCTTTTTTGCACTGCACGTGATTTAATTGTTTTGTCACTTTATTACTTTGCACTTTGTACTATGTTTTATACTATATAGTATTCACTTGCACATTTAGCGTATTTGAGCGCCATCTAGTGTCGTTCACCAACCTAAGACCAAGGCCATACTCTGTTAGCCCGCGCAGAGGTGTGCGAAGGCTGTGACGTCACCTGCGTGAAGCGGGTGTGTTTTGTGTCCATGTTGGACGCGCCGTGGGGGGGGGGGGGAAGACTTGCCTAGGGGCGTCACAGAGCTGGTTCGCCCTCATTGGGAGGAGCTCCTGCCCCTGAAGAAGTGTCTCATGAAACGTACGTCGGGGTGCAGTGACGTCACGCTCGTGACGCCTTCAAGCGGGACGGTGCTAAGGACGGTGGAAGTGAATCGGCCTCCTTCCCTACCCAGGAGACGGTCGTATATCTGCTTTGCTACCTGCATTTATGTTGTTGTTTACTGGCAAATGTGTGTTGCGGCTGTGAGCTCTGTTACTTGCCAGGAGATTGATTAGTGTGTGGATTATATGCATTAGACATCTACCATATATTACACACATCTATCTCTGGCATACCTCCAGCATTTAATCCCACACCTGTACACATAGAGCTTATATCTTGCCGTGGTTATTTTATATACCACCCTGTATGCTGTAGCTGCGGTTGGTCACCACACTTCATATGCACTACTGTTCCAGTGGGTATGCGCCTGTGTAGGGTTTCATTTGTATATGTGAGGCTTTGTTCACCGGACCAATAGGTCAATTGGTAGCAGTATGGTTATTATCACTGATTAGCCATTGTACTTGTTCCTCCTACAAGCTTCCTCTTGGCACCTTCCCCTCAGGGGATCATTGTATTCCTCTTTTATTTATTTTTTCACTTGTACATACTTTTACTTGTTTCGGCGTGAACATAATTGTTTATTAAAGTTGTTATTTTCTTTTTTTAACAGACTGCACGTCTGTCACTATTGTTAGCCCTTCTGCGGGGTGGTGATGTACTGCTTTTATCAGTGGATATTATATCCTTGTACTATGTACTAGTGCACCATGAGTGCATGCTAATAGGGATCTAGGTGACTCTGTTCACCATTTGTGTTCGGAATGGGGTAAACACAGGGCAAAAAGCAATCCTCGAGCTAAGGGAGGGTGCTGATAACCTCCAGTGAGGAGGCAAGGAGAGGTGCGACTCTCCCGTGCTGTGTTTTCTTTAAAGCTGCTTCATCTTTAACTACAAATCACCAACTATCTGTAAAATGTCAGTGACCCTCGGGGCGATAATACATTTCAATATTGACTTAACAAAACATTTTTATTATTGTGATATTGCTATTATATTGGTATATTGCCCGATTCTACTTTAATAATTCAGTTTTGTTTTGGGAAATTGCTAATTACTTGTTTTGCTCTGTTCCTGTCAAGGCATTATAATCAAGTACCTGTATGCTCAATCAAACAGGAGACAGGGAATTTGAACAAGAGCCCTGGTCTTTTTGAAGTGGCTGCATGTGGATCAAAATCCAGTATCGGCCCCTTTGATCTGGGGGTGCTTACTTGATTTCCCTGTTTCTCAGGCACCAAAGACTATTTTGTAATATATGGGACATGCGTCTAAAATATAAATTCTCTATACAGTTGTGTAGAATGCTATAGAAGAATACAAACATTTTTACATTACAAAGTAAGTTTCTAGTTATATGTCTGTAAAAGAGATACAAATAATTTACTTGAGTAATGGGCAAATAATGTTTATCACCAAGATTAAAGGGCACATATACCAAGTCTTCTACCATAAGAGGTTGGTGCTGGAAGACGGTCATCTGTAAGGTATTTCGTGGCAGAAGACTGCTTGGTAAACAGGGCCTTAACCTCTTAAATGAGCCGCTGCCATTGGTTCATTACGGTGCTAGGAGGGAACTGGCACCATGGAGTGTTTTTGTTTCAGAACTTGTTTAATATTGGCACGACTTGTTTTAAATACAATCTCTGACCTGTATGGATGAACGCTTCTGTGGCTGGATGGTTAAGCCAAAGAATTTGAATTATTTCAGTAGCATGTAAGGTTTGACCTTCTGTTTGTTTGTTTTTACACACAGCAGAGAATGTTTATTCTTTGTGCTGATCCGATAGGTCTCTTGGCACTCTCCTCTGTATTGGCGGTTTATGCCATGTCTATTTCTGTGCTTGTGTTTTCATAAGAGGAAAAGACCACCCTTGAATTGCAGAGTAGCTGGGGAGACCGTGAGGCTGCCATTAACTTCAAAGTAATCCATGGGAATATTTGCAAACTGTTGAAAGTGCAATCCTTAGCTTTGGGGGGAGGGGGTGGGGCTGCTTCCCACGTATGTAAAAATAAAAAGGGGAGGATTGCTCCTTTTTTTTAAATTCGTGTTTTGCTGTTTTTGTTTCCCTCCAAACTAAACACAATTTGTTACGTTGGGGCCTCTGCATGGGGACGCGTTTGTTAATAGGGTACCTCCTCTACCCTTCTCCCACTCTGTCCTTCTCAGAGAGCCCACAAAGGCAGTGGAACGTTTGAGAGGGGGTTTCTGACTCTGCAAACTCATTGAACATACAGGGAGGTCAGACAAGGCAGCAGCCAGAGGAAATCAAACTTCTCCCAACCCTTAGCTCACCATGTTTACCAACTAACTTATAAAGAAAAGTATCTAAAAATACTGACAGATATTGGTAAAAAAAAAGACATCCATCACCCACAATGTAACCCCTTAAACCTGTCACTGCTATTAGTATACTTGTCTTACGAGCAAGTGCTCCTTTTATGTCTGTGGAAGAGGCAAAATGGGATGTTTGGTGACCGGCGTTCCACCGCCGGGATATGTCGCTGCTGGACATTTCGCCGTGAGCCAGTCCGCTCCGATAAGCCAGGTCTGATAAGTGCATGTTTAAATGTGTCACACGGGACTGCTACACTGCCTGGCTTGTTGGAGCAGGTAGACCAGCTGCTCTGATGCACCATCTTTAAATGTTGGAGCGGGCCGTTGTGTGCGAGAGTGCGTGGTGGACATCAAAGCAAAATGTCTGGCGACATGTCTTGATGGCGTTATGGTGGCGGCCAAACGTCCTAGAGTGGGAATAAGGTCCAATAACCTCTTAGGCCCAGATATATTTACTTACATAAAGTGTTATACTCAAGTAGGATTTGTAAACACAACCAAGGTTGTTTTTCAAAATTAAGCATTTATAATGTTGGCTGAATATTTAGTAACCCGAAGTTGAGCAACATTTTTAAAAATATAAATATTTGGTGGACTTGACATATGGAACCTTAAAGATAAGAGTAATTAGCATGAAGATTGTAATACTTGAAAAACGTGGCGTCCTGGGTTATTTACAGTCATGAATCTTAATGCCATAACTATTTTAATTCAGGTTTTTTCTTATGTGGTTTCTTTTGACTTAAACGATGTTTAAAAAAAAAAAAAAAAACAATATTGTGTATCCCCCCTAGATGGGAAGCCGGTGGTCTCTGGCGCTGAACCATGTTTATTTCAGCTCCGGGACACCTTGTTACTTACGTTGGAAGATTACAGTATCTCTGCTGTTTTTAAAAGAGCAATCCAAGCCGTTTTTTCCCCTGCTCATTTTTTTAATATAGGATTAAAGCAGGGGGTCTCCGGCGCTGAACTCTTTGTTCATTTCAGCTCCGGCAACCCCCTGCTTCCAGAGATACTTACCTCCAAAGGGTGTGCCGGTATCTCCTGCAGTTTTCTGCAGTTTAAAGCCCCAGGTCACATGGGCCAATAGGAAGCTACACGGGGTGAGGTCATGGGTTCTTATTGGCCCGCAGGGCCAGGGAGCTTTGAAAGCAGCCATATAGTGTTGTTAAAGGACCACAGGTCCGAAACGCGTAGGAGGGCGACACTACCTCGGTGGGTGATGTTATTTTGATCAATAAATCTATTTTTTTTAACCACCTGGCTCCCTGGCAGTGCGCTGCTGTTTCTCTTTTCTCTCTATATAATGAACCAGCAGTGTCTACCGGCACCCACTACGGAGGTAAGTACCTCTGGAAGAAGGGGTCCCTGGAGCTCACATTCATAGGGTTCAGCTCCGGATACCCCCTGCTTCAATCCTGTATAAAAAAATGGCTTGGATTGCCTCTTTGTGAAGGTCACGTGGACTAATAGGAAGCCGCAAAGAATGTCGTGGTTTCCTAATGGCCTGCGGGACCTTTTTAAATAAACATTTTCTGCACCCAGGCAAGGGCTGCTATGGGCCCCTTCCAATGTAAGTATCTCAGGAAGCAGGGGATCCCCAGAGACCACCTAGTACCAAAAAATAAACAAAGAGGCAATGCTACTTTAAAAATCACATCCTATTCTTTTTGTTGCGTTATTCTTTGTCATCTTTCTATTTTTTTATTATACAATACATTCTTGTGACTCCTTTTACCAAAGGTCATGCTAAGGTGTCCTGGCATTTTGGTAGAGAATCACTGCTCTAACCCATATCTATTTTCTCTTGCAGAGAATGCAGAGTCCATTGACCTCAAGCAGTTTTTTGAACAGAACTTCTCCCACATCTATTACGTGTTCTTTGAAAACTTTGTGATCATTGAAACATCTCTAAAACAAAAAGGTAAGAATGTAGCTCTGATTTGCAGGACTTAAAATACTGTTACTAACATATATTCTAGACCAGCGGTGTGCAAACTGGGGGGCACTAGATTTTCTGGGGGGAGGGGGCGTGGCAGTTATAGAGGTCCCGCGCCAGGCCTCTACAATACATTTAACCTTCCCTTCCAGCGACGCGTCATCCTGATAACCCGCGTCAAATGACGTTGCGGGTGACGTGACCGCGCGTTACCATGGCACGTGACATCACATGACGCCAGGGTAGAGCAGGGGGGGGTGCGAGGCACCGAAGAGGGCAGGCAGGGGTGCGCACGGGGAAAAGCTTGCGCACCCCTGTTCTAGACCAGTGAGTTGCAGCCTTTTAATGACTGCAGAACACCAGAATATTACACGCGCGCACACATGTTTTTCAAACTCAGGGTCGCGACCCATTACTGGGTCGTGGGAGATTATTAACTGGGTCACGGCCAGCAGGGCCGCCGACACGGGGTCAAAGCTGGGACAACGCAGCTGGGCCCGCCCGGAAGCCATGTCCAACTTCTGCATTCACCAACGCTGAACCGGATGCCTCGTTCAACATGGTAAACTGTATGTGTTTGTTTCGAGTGGAGGGGAGGGAGAAATTGAGTGTGATGGAGGGGGATTCAGTATGAGACAAGAAGGGGTGTATAGTTTTTTTTCCAAGTTAAATAGATTCAAGCTAGTGTATCTCTTACCTTGTTTTTATGAACTCAGGTTATAATTTTTTCTTTGGGTCGCTGGCAAAAATGTTTCTTATACTGGGTCACGAAAAACATCGTTTTTGAAAACTGATATAGATGATATATTTAATAAACATCTTTTTATTTAATCTATAATTAATGAAATTGCACTATAACATGTTCACCTTTTGAGCTTTTAAATGATAAAGATTAGATTGTGCTCAATAAATGAGTACTTCAGTATTGTGTGGTGCCATTTTTATTTGCACTAAAAATTGATATTTTAGTACAAGCTTTCGAGAGTTAGGCCTGGGTCCCGCTGCATCTGACGGCGCGCTCGGCTGCGTGCGCGTCACTCACCAGCTCCTGAGCGCCTCTCGCGCTGGCCCCAGTCCCTCTTTGCTGCAAGGCTCGCTGCGCACTGTGACGCGTCTGCCGGCAGGGGATACACGAGGATTGTGATCCCGAGCGGCGACGCGTCATGTGGTGTGGCAAAGAGCCAATGAGGAGGGGAGCTGTCTGGAGCTACGGGAGGGAGGCGGCTTGGGAGGGAAGTCTGTGTGTGGCAGCCGTGCTGGGGCTCTCTACAGATCTGTACTGCACCCCCCACAGCAGTACTGATGAGAAGCTACTACATTGTTTGCCCCTTCTACAAACAACGAGTCAAGGATCAAATTAACTTTTGCAGAGTTAATTTTGGTATCCCCCCTCATCGGGCCCCATCCCTCATCTCACCCTCGTGGCAAAGTTGTCTATGCAGTAGGTCAGACCTCTTCCCGCTGCTGCTGCTGCCGTTTTGGCCATGCCCCCCGCTGCAAAAACCGGCTCCCTAAAGACCGCATATAGCGGTGAAGTGCCGTGCACGCGCCGCCTGGACGCAGTGTGGGCGCGCTGGCGCGTGCAGCGGGGCCTTAGCCTTATACCAGGGGGGCGCAAACTTTTTTCCCTGTACCCCCCTGCCGGCGGTCCCCTCACTCCCGCGCCCTCCCCTAACTCCCACTTACCTGCGCTCTGGCGTCATGACGTCACGTTGCCATAGCAACGTGACGACACATGACTTCGCGGCGTCATTTTGACGCAGGAAGGAAGCTGCCGGAGCCTAGGTAACTAAAGGTTTACAGAGGCCCTGCAGCTCCCCCGGCACTTAATTTAAGTGCCTTCGGAAGCGCGCGGGGCCTCTGTAAACCCCGCGCCCCCCTGCCGGCAGTCTCGCGCCCCCCTTGGGGGTCGCGCCTCCCAGTTTGCGCACCGCTGCCTTATACTCTCACTCAGGTCAAGCAATCTTAATTTACAAAACATTCTATGAGTTTAACACTGATGTAAAATCTTAGGCAGGTGAGGTTGAGAAGGAATGGCAGAGGGAATGGTAAATAAACCGAGACGGCAATAAATGAATGAATGAAAGAAATAGTTCGAAATGGGGAGAGCATGTAGGACAATACATCTATCAGCCGTGTGAAAGGGGGCTGGTGGAGGGGGATTTAGATGTTTAAATTTGAGAAGTGGTGTCCCAGTGGAGTGTATTATCCCTTTTTCATGGTGTGTTATTGTGTGTTTGTGTAGGTTCATGCTGTTTTCACCAATGTAGCATTCTTGGTCACATTTGCTGTACTGAATCATATATACCACATTCCTGGATGTACAACAGTATGATCCTTTAACCTTGAATGTTCCATGTTTGTGACTGCCTGTGGGATTGTTAATATATATTTCAGTAACCATTGTGTTCCCTTTGTTCTAATATATATATTTTAGTAACCATTTTGTTTCCCCTTGTCCCAGTTTTACTTTTAAAATGTGTACTGCTTTAAAATGTGATCAGGTGCTCTGGCAAGTCTCCTAGAACTTTTAGCTTTGAAGATAAGAGAAGAATGTTAGCTTGTTATCTTTTTATAAACAAAGCCTTTTCCCCTTATACTCCCACATCCCCCTTTTCTTCCTCCCCTCACTCCCTAGAAATAAGTGGTAAGCAACATTTAATCTATGTAGCAATAAATTAGGTAGAGAACATCAGCAAATACCTCTAAGACGCTTCAGCAAAATACCTTTAGTACCCTTTTTGTCTATATAACTCTACTTGTTATCTGTAATAAACAGTCTAGTGATTTAATACAGAGCCGCATGTGTCTCATTCATTTTGCTTGACTCCGGGCCCGCTGTTCTCTGCTCACATTGAATATTTACAAGGTGTCTCTCGAGAGAGCTTTCGGCATCTGTGGAGAGGAATGTTTGCTGCGGGGCAGACAAGCATCAAAGAATTACATATTAACAGGGATCTTGGCATATATGTTTTCTGTGTGTGTTGTTGCATGGTCTTGTGCCATTCTCAGCATCCTTGAGTTTATTATGACGTTTTCGGTTGACTAACTTCTAACTGAGGCCTCGGGCATGGTCAGCCTAAGCGCTGACCCATGCTGAGGCACGCTGCTGCTCGGCAGTGAGCCCCTGCAGCTGCAATGAGAGCGGCTTTAGCAGGGGCTCGCGCATGCTTCCGCAAGTGTGCGGAAGCGTGGGTCTTAAGAAATTTTTTGTTTTGGCGCTCACGGGAGCGCAGGGTCGGTCACGTGAGCGGTTCACCCAATGAGGGCGAACCAGCCCGGTGACGTCACAGCCCCCCCCCCCCCCCCCGGCACGCCCCCGGACGGCACGCGGTATAAGGCCAGGGAAAGCACCCGCTTTCCCTCAGCGCGCCTTCGCCCGGCTGGATTCACCCTGGACGCAGCCCGAGACTGCCGGGATGGGAGGTTTGGGCCAGCATTGATTTCAGATCTTTGATTATTTTTTGCATCCTTCTAGGGAAGGGTTGTACTGTATGTGGCCACTAGAGGTATGCGTGTTGTCTTTTTGTATTGGAGCAGGTGTTCGAATGAGGCTTCCAGTGCAGATGTTATTGTTTTGATAGTCTTTGATTTGTATCCCTTCTGTAGAATGATTCAGTTTGGGTTGTGTGGTGTCTGTTCTGGTTTTTAGCTTTGGAGCATATGCAGTGATATTTTATAGCCTAACTGTGTATGAAGGCTTGTTTTGTATGAGTGGGCTGGAGTTCTGCATGTAACTCCATAGCCTGCTATAAGACATTGCTGCATATGCTCTGGAACTCTTTAAAATCTCTTATAGAACCCAAAGTTCCACGGAACACAGATTGCAAACCACTGTTCTAGACTATTATCAGTTCCTTCTCCTTTGAAACGTGTTCTGTATAAAATAGTCCATTATAACCCCCTACAATTAATCCGATATATAAAGGTTTGTGTTCTTTACCTTTTTTTAACTTTTTTACTGCCAGAGGAACCAGGAAGACAATTAGAAAATGTTTGGTACTGGAATAGTGTCGCTAAAAGTATTACAAACGGCATTAAATCTACACTTCTTGCCTTCTCTATTTTGGAATAATTTAAATCTAGTCACTACTACTGCAGAAAATGTATTGCTATGGCTCTTTAGTCCATAACCCCCGTCATCCATTCCTTGTATGTGTGGCATCAGTATATAATTATTTGATAATAAAGCATTGAAGGTGCAATCCCACGCAAAGAATGTTAACAGTTGAATTGGTTTACGTAAATATAACCATGTGAATAGCAAAGGCCGCTTTCATTGTTTTGTGACATTAATTACAAGTTGAATTCTTAGTGGACCTCCATGTGTTTTCTTTAGTCTTAGCACAGCTTGTCCTTGTCAAAGGGTCAAAAAAAGATAAGGGTCAAGAAGAAAGGGGGGCTCTGGCTGTACAAGAACGTGTTTAACACACTGACATCAGACAAAGGGAGCAGTTGGAGGACATCACACCCCTCCCAAGTTTCTGCTCAACCTGTTTACATAATAACATTAAAACATTGTTTTAAAAATACTTGAAGGTGTTCACAAATCACGCAGATGTATACTCTTAGGCCTCGGACATGGTCAAAAAGACCGTGCTGAGGCGCGCTGAGCCGCGCTGAGCCGCGCTGAGGGGAAACATTATCCCTATCAGCGCGGCTTTACACGGCGCTTCCGCAGGCGTGCGGAGGCGTGTGGAAATGCAGGAGACAGGCAAGTTTAAGTCTTGCCGCTGAGGGAAGCGCAGGGCCGGTCACGTGACTGCCAGAAGCCAATGGCAGTCCTTGTCGTTGGCGCCGTGACGTGGCGCCCTAGCCCCGCCTCCAGGCCCGGCACACAAGCGCGCTCGCTGACGCTCATGCAGGGACACGAAAAATCTCCTGCTTGAGCAGGAGAGCATGAGCGTCAGCACTGCCCAGCGCTCTTCTTATCACTATGTCCCAGGCCTCAGGCTGCGCTTATAGTACTGGCTATGGAGACGTGACTGCTGATGTCAGCTGTCGCTATTGCGATTCCTGCACTTTGGTGCGGGAGGGAGAAAGGGGGCGTGAGCGGTTCGCCCTCATTGGCTGAACCGCTCACGTGCCAATGACGTCATGTTGCTGCCGCTGTAAATCTCAAATTCTCTTGACTACAGTGATTTTGGTCGCTGCATAGCGCTGTCACGGTGGCACCACTATGGGCACCTGTGATGGACTTCAAGTACTTGCCGCAGCTTGTACTATAAGCGCAGCCTTAAACATGTGACTGGCATTAGTACAGTTTGGCCCTAGGAGGGGTTTCCCCTTTAATCTAAGGATCCCAACCTGTTTTGTCAAATGTGAACTGAAATCCTTTTCAACTGTCATTTTTTCTCTCTCAATCTTTTCTTGTTTAAATCACCACAACTTACCGTTTCAATCTTCTCTTCCTTGTTTTTTTCCTGTAGTCTCTTATTTTCATATTTAGTTGCTTCCTTCCTCCCATTTTATAGCTTTCCTTGATTGTCTCCTCTCCTTTTTAGTTTCTCCTTTGTGTTTCTACTTTATCTGACATTGTGTGTGTGTTACATGTTGTTTTATTGGAATACAGTACAAGCAAATTGTTTTAGAGATGACACCCTCAAAATAACTAATGTTTGTAGACATTGGTCAATAGGATCACTCTGTTCTCTCTTCAAGACATGTTGGACTTAAGCCGGAAGAATTGACCCGAGTCAAATCTTGCAGAGACCTCACCCAGTAAGTGTGAAAATTAGTCAGAGTGAATACTGTGCTAGAAAGTTACAAGCTCAGGACTCTTGTGGTGATGAATTAAACATGTCTGCTGCTTATTTTGTGGTCCCTCTGTACATATGACGTTTCGGAGGGACACTGGATGCCTTTTTTTGTGTAGGTGCATTTCCGAAAGTCCCCAGACATTTACATATTTGTCATCTTATATTGTGTTTCATAGCAATAATTCAAATATCTAAAGAACATTTGAACAATGGACTTGCTTTTCTTAAGCTTAAGTACCTTTTAATTGTGTGACTATTTGTACCTTTTTGTAATTATGTGGAGATGGTAAACTGTGTGTGGTGCAGTTTTTTTTAATTTCATTTCGTTTTTCTCTAGGTCACAAGTCTCAAAGGGAGGAACTAGATGCCATCCTGTTTATATTTGAGGTACAATTAATTGTGTGACAGCATATTTGTTTGATGCCAATCGTTTTATTTGAAGTATTTTCATAGTGAAATCAGGTTCTATGACTAAATAAAACACTGTGTATCAGGCAAAACAGGAGCAAGAAATTGTTCCAGATTTATCAGAGGAAAGTCCCAAAAGATGCAATGGAATTTAGTGATTAAATACGGTGCAGTTTTGCAGCCAAAGAGACTTTGACACATAGCTCTCAGTATGACTTTCAAGATGATGCCAATATAGGTGACAGGTCACATACTGCATCTTTGCCATGTAAGAATTGAGCCATTCTAATTTGGACATAACTGTCGAGGAGAACTTTACGGCGTGTAAAGGCATCTGCCTCTGTAGTGGCATAAGAACTACTACTAGCTGACCTCAGTCTGTTTTAAAGTTGTGTTGCAAGATCTGAGTGTGCGGGAATGTATTGTGCCTCAAATACAATAATAAAGTACTCATTATTATCTATGCTATGCTACATTACCAACAGACAATATAATAATACAATTGCTCTATACAGCAAATAGATCTAACACCGTAAACACAAAGCATGTTTTTCAGATGTTCGACATACTATATGTTTTTCAATACCGAACACAAGTATTTGAATCACCTAATAAATCTAAACAAACTTTAATCATAGAACCATACCGCAAAAGGGATCTTAATCAAGGTTATGACACAACCCTTTACTAAACCTATGTATGAAGTTTTGGATAGCAAGTACATATTTTTTTTATACTGCTTATGAATTAAATGTGTTTTATATAGTAATGGATACTGTATAAAATGAAGAAATAACCATATAAATAGACATTGAGGACAGATTAGAACCACTTGGCCTGCCCATTACGCAATCCGCGGTGAAACCTGAGTCTGTGTATCAGAAGCATTTTTAACTACCTTACAGTGATGGCATCTACCACCTCTGTTGGGAGGCTATTCCACGAATCTACTACCCTGTAAAGAAGTATTTTACATTTCCAAGAGCCTCCCGCCCTCCAGATTCAATGTATGACCTCATGTTCTTTCTCTGAAATATGCTTCCGCCTTCCCTTCCGTTTCACCAAATCATATCCCCCCTCTCCCTCCTCTTCTCCAAGCTGTAGATATTGCTTTATTTTTGTTTCTCCGGATAAAGTTATCAGTGAAGATAGTGTGTTACACTTTTCTGTTTTCAAACCTGTGGTTTTGGATATCCTCGCAATAATTGTTTATCTTTATTTTGTTGTATCCCAGAAAATTTTGCAACTTCTCCCTGAGAGGACCCACCAGCGATGGCAGTATCACAGCATCAGTAAGTTTGTCTTGTGGGTTGTTTGCATCCCAAGCAAATGAGCAATCATTGTTTCATTTAAAAATCGATTTCCATTTACACAATCAAAAATAGTGTTTTTTGTTTCTTTTTTTTAACTCTGTTTTATCCCACTTAAGTAGAAAATCCTCTAATAGCTGTAGACGTTGTAAAAATTATTAATGGAAGTTAATATTCCAGGTCTTGAAAATTGCCTTCATTGGGACATTTCTAGCATCCTGAGATGAGCCCTAAATTCAGACTGTGACCAAATCCACCTTTGGACTTGCCACACTACTTCCATGAGCCCCTGCTTGGTCACTAATGGAAACTTGTATGCACTGCGCAGTCTTTGTTTATGCCATCACGAGTTTGGGTCACAAATATGATAAGCCATTAAAGCAACAATGTCGGCAATATAAATATGTATTCATTTTATCTTGAATCGTGGAGTACCCTCAAGCTCATTGCTGGTTCAGACACCCTAGTTTCTGGCACGATTATCCCGTGGTAGACTAGGAGTCCACTGGTCAAACAATATGGCCTTGGAGGGTCAGGGCTTGCTTTAGCAACCAATAGAAAAGCTTTCAATTGCTGACCATGGCGGCTATGTTTGTAGTTTAGATGTTCATACTTATTATGGTGCTTAGTTACTTATGCAAGTTGCATAAACCCACAGCCCGAAAAAGATAGACTCAGTAACTGACGAACTCATTTTGTCAGCAGCAAAAATATGGCTTTAATAGGTCAATTTAGATAATCGTCAGCAATATTGTTTTGTGGTGTTTTTGTTACTTTTAGAACATGCCTATTGAGCATGTGCTTTAACTTGACATTTGGGTGGGTATGTAAAGTAGTATGCTATCAATGTTGGCAAACTCACAAATACAGGTTCGCTTGATAATGAGAAGTTTATTGCCTGCTCGTTCAGCACAGAGTAAGATCAGATACGAAAGTTGTCCATTAGACACTCTGCCAGGCGAGGGCCCGAGCAGGCTTTCAATACATGTTAGATTCCTTTGTTTAACATAGGTTACTAGGCAGAATATAATGACATCACATCACAGGATAATCCTCTTCTAAACCAAACAAGCAGGTCTTCTTATCTATCCAAGGCTGACTCCAGAGATAAATACATCTACCCAAAACTGGTTCTTTTAGCTGACCAAAACACTTGAGTGTTTGAGCAACAAGGCACAGTCCATATCCTAGACCCCCCCCCCCCCTCCCTCTGGAGCAAAGTTCATTCTTACATCAACACGCATACTGACATATAACACACACACAGACAAGATGGATTCCGCACACTGCTAACAATTTCCTCTCCATAAACTCCCCCAGTCCTTTTCAGTAATTTCAACAGTACAGACATACCCCGCATTAACGTACGCAATGGGACCGGAGCATGTATGTAAAGTGAAAATGTACTTCAAAGTGAAACACTCCCTTTTTTCCACTTATCGATGCATGTTCTGTACTGCATTCGTCATATACGTGCATAACTGATGTAAATAACGCATTTGTAACAGGCTCTATAGTCTCCCCGCTTGTTCACAGCTTCGGTGCAGGTAGGGAGTTCAACTTTGCTGTTCAGGACGTGCTGACAGGCGCATGCGTGAGCTGCCGTTTGACTATTGGGCGATATGTCCTTACTCGCGAGTGTACTTAAAGTGAGTGTCCTTAAAGCGGGGGATGCCTCTATATTAATTTCAGCAATATTACTTCCTCAATACCCCATCAAATTATGAGCGATAACATTACGTGTTTTGATGTAAAGGATTGTGGACCAGAGAAGTCTGATTTCCTTTGCTTGAGTCATGAAGTCTTTTTCCCCCCTTCTGAAACATAATTGGCAAATGTTTCACTGGTATAAATTGCTGCCTTCTGGATCAAGAGAACTGTAAACATTGGATGAGTATCTTGCCCAAATATAATTTAACAAGGGTTGAACTCAATGGACATGCTTCTTTTTTTTAACCGAATTTACTATCTTTCTACTATCGATCGAACATATTGCACAGTGCTCTTATTTGGAAGAAAAACTGCGGTAATGTACCATATGTTTAGCAATGCACTTAATTAACATTTGAGGGGGTAAGTTTTATAGTATACTCCATCGATTTATCAGCAGAAAAATGTCTTGTGTTTTATTATAGAGGAGTCTGGGCTACAAAAAACACAATGGCATTTCAAATGGTTCCAAAACTGGATATACACTCGCCTCTGTAGGGTTAAGCAATATTTGGTGAAAGCCATCATCAGTCAGCGCCCTCTCCTTTTTTTTAAAATTATTTTTTATTTTTTCCAAATACACTTTAGGGGTTGGACAGAATATTCATACGATGTGCTGATTTATTCATTGGCGTCTCAGTAACTTCATCTGATTGGTTAGCAGGAAAGTTTTGATCTGCACTCATGCTTTCTAAAAGTCCTGATGTAAATCAACTCCCCCTTCTTGCAGCTCCCGTGTGTGGAAGCACTCCCCTCCTCCACACAGAACCACCGAAGACCAGCTCTGTAGGCGGAACAACCATAGAAGAAAGAAACACAGTGCGCACCAAAGGTGAAGATAAAATATATTGTACAGCATAAATAAAGCAAGTGAGAACTTGCATATGAGATGTCTGTAGTTCAGTAGTTCAGTGGGTTCTTAAAACGATGTGTCCATGCTGCCTTATTGGTGATTACGGAGCTGTGAGACAGTGTAGTACTGACGAAGCACATTAGTGTGTGCAGCGCGTTGTGGTAGAGCATCAGAGTTTTCCTGTGTAACTGCTTTTTGTGTCAAGGAAGACACTGTAAAATTAGGCAGCGAAGGAGAAGCGTCAGACTGCAGTTTACGGGCTAAGCAAACCCGGAAGAGGCAGATCAGCACCGAGGCACCAGCTGACCCCAGTACGCGGGACCCAATGTCTCGAGCACTACACTGTCTCCCAGCTCCCTAATCACCAACAAGGCAGCACAAACATATCGTTTCATGTACCCACTGAACTACAGACATCTCATAGGTACGTTCTCACTTGCTTTATTTATGCTGTACAATATATTTTATCTTAACCTTTGGTGCGCCCTGTGTTTGTTTCTTCATCTGATTGGTTAATTTAAGGTTTTTCAGTATTTGAATTTACTGCATTAAACATTCATTGGGACATCAACAGATTCTCACTATAAAAAAATTAGCATATGGTGTAATGTTTCCTTCCTCTCTTGTATTGAATGCCTCTGATCCCCTCTGTCCTGTTTGTAAATTATGGGTGCTGCTGAAACCGATTGCAGGTTTAAACATCAAACAACGGTGATCTTGTTCGCTTCTCTTCTGGCATTGAGATGTTGCCTAGAGGGTTCTGGGATCACCAAGATTATAATGGAGGATGCCAAGGACCTGTGTAGGAGATGTGATAGAGTCTGACCGAGACCTCCAACAGATGATCTGTAGCTTTGTATAACGAGTGACATTACACAGAACACTTTAAAACACATTTTCAAAGAAGGATCCACATTTTTAGCCCAGTGAAAACTGGAATTTTTTTGATAGACTGCATTGTAGTGCCGTGGTTTCAGTATGTGCTAGATGAAAGGGCCATTTGCCCTGGTAGTTGCTGTACATTGCAGCCTTGATCATCTGGGCTCTGCCTCTCTTCTCTGTATCTGGGCGGCACAATGTCATAACTTGCAGCAAGTAAACGTACCTTTTTAGGTACAATGTAATAATTTCAGAATTCTGGGGAATGTAACACAAGTTGCAAATAGATAATCAAAATAGAATAAAGTCAAATTGAAATGCATTGCAATGGAAACGAAGATTTGATGCAAAGAATTTCTTTAAGTGTATTATTAGCAAAAGGATTAGAAAAGACAATGCAGTATTTAGGATCCTTGAGATAGGCAAGCAAATTATTGTCAATAAGGAGAAGCAGCGGTATTAAATTATGTCACTGTATATACTTTAGAACAGCCACTTGCAAACATATTACAGCAAACGGAAACTACAACCCTAAGATTAACAATTGGTTAACACAGGAACAAGTGTAAAGGCAGCTTTAAAAAAAAAAAAATATATATATATATATATATATATCTCCCTCTTTCCCTCTTTCCCTCTCTCCCTCTCTCCCTCTCTCCCTCTCTCCCTCCCCCACCTGGCCCTGATGGCATACACCCAAGAGTCCTTAAGGATCTTAGTTGTGATCTTAGGTCTAAGTATACGAGTTAACTCTTTTTGGTCCCCCTTGAATTATGTTACACATTTCAATGTCTTTATCATGGGAGATGTTTATTGTGCCATATTCCTCTATGTGGTGAGATACCACAAGGCGCTATTCTCCCTATTAAGTGTGTATATACATACATACATACATACATACAACAAACAAACAAACAGAAGCGCAAGCTCCATAGCACATAACTGTTTAAACAATAAAGTACATTTATTAAAAAACTGCAGCCCAAAGGAAATGCACATACAGGATTAAAAAAAAGCAACCATACGTGGGAGAGAAATCTCTGTGTAGTCATCTGCAAGTTTGAGGGGGGTCCCAGGTAGGCAGGGTACATCTGCACAGCTTGTAGCCACCACCAGCTCCTCTCACGAGTTGGCGCCAAGGAACTGAGTCTATCAGTATCTCCACGTCCTCTGCTCTCAGCATGTAGCAGTTGCCAGCACTGAAAATACAGCTAGCTAGATCGCAGGGACGCCCAGGACTCCGTGTACACACACCCAAAGACGTGATGACGTCACCAACCCTACGCGTTTCGTCACACAAGGGTGACTTCGTCAGGGGGGTATATCTGTGTGTGTATATGTATATGTGTGTTCATCTGAGTATATCTGTGTGTATATATGTGTGTGTATATATATATAATTATATATATATCTCTATATATATATCTATATATATATAAATGTAAATACAACTATATGCTCATCTGCATGTCTTAGGCAGGTCTGCAACCCCGCCTTTCCCCATTATCACCCAGCACACAGCACTTCCACTGCAGCAAGGGATTCTGGGAAATGACATGCAAATGAGCACACAGTGCCACTTTTTGCTTCAAAAACCATTTTTAACATGGTTCCCAAATATATTATATATATATATATATATATCCTATCTATCTATATCATATTACACTCATCCTCTGGAAAGGAGATTCTGGATTTCATATACTGCTTATTCGTATTGCTGACAGAGTAAATTGTGTCTAGAGCTCTGGATCCTTTTGGACATTTATTCCTGTTGGATCTTTGTTGTAGCCAGATTCTTATATTTAATATTCAAGGACTCCATTTCCACATGTCAGTACTACAAGATTGGCATAAAACAAATGTGGTTGCCATTTGAAAAAGGGAGCTAAATGACAACCAGAGTGTGACATCTGTAAGGCTGACATCAATAGTAGGGAAGCTTCTTGAAGGTTTATTAAGACCTAATATTGAGGACTTCCTTTTGAATAATACAATTATTGCATAGATTTGAGTGATGGGGCATTCCAAAATACTCTTGCCAGTTTCTTTGAGGTAGGAAAGTAAATAGGAATATAGATTAAGGAAATGCAATTAATTTAGATTTTTCACAGGCTTCTGCTGAACACAATTATATACACACACCCCATGTAAGCTCAAAACCCAGACCCACCTCACCATACTGTATATATAATTATGTGAATAAGGAGTGCTACTGGGTATGTGAAAATTTATATACAAAAGTCAGAGAACCCCAATGTTACATCCAACATGACGCATCTTAGGCTACGCCTGTAGTGCCGGCGACGCGACGGTCGCTGGAAAATCAAATAGAGATGACTTCCAGCGATCGTGACCAATCCGTCGCGTTGCGCTTACTATGAGCGCACGCGACAGCGGCAATGCATTTGTATTGCCGCGTCGCCGGCACTATAAGCGCAGCCTTATAGTTAAATACTTATGTTCTTCAATTATCAGTCATGTTGGATGTAGCATTGGGGTTCTCTGTCTTGTGCACACAATTATATAACAAATTGTAATGTACAACATTAGCATAAAGAGAAATTCCACCGCTCATCTAAATATTAAACGTCCTAAATGGAATAAGGTAGGTGCATGGAGGTATATCATATATAGCCACGAGATCTCAAAAAGTATTCAGTAAATATACAACATTAAGAATATTGGTCTATATGTGCCCCTATGTATAGAACTGGTTGAAGGACAGGAAGTGCTGAGTTGGTATAAACGGAACACATTCAGATTGGGTTTGTGGATTGTCTCGAGCTTCACTAGCGGGGCCAATGCTTTTTAAGATGTTAATGAACTTGAGCTAGGAATGGAGCGCAACTTCTCAATCTTTACTGTTTACACTAATAGGTTATACAATCAGAGTTGGATTACATTTCTCTGCAGAAGGACTTTGATCAACTAGAACCCTTGGCAGGTACATTTGTAGAGCAGGTTTAATGCAAATAAATGTAAGGTTATTTTCTTAGGAAGCAGCAATAATTTGCTATATACAAACTTAATGGGAGAAAATTAGGTCAATACTAGATGGAATAGGATTTAGGAGTACTTGTAGACAGCAGGCTTAGCAATAGTGCTTAATGTCTGGATCTGCATAGGCTATCCGGATAATATGCATAAAAGGCGATATAAATGGAAAGTGAATATAGCATAATTTGGCTCCTGTGTAAATCCTTCATATGAATATGGAGTACAGCTTTGGACACATCACCAAAAAATACATTAATAAAACTGGAAAAAGTGCAGAGAGAAACCAACAAATGAATAGCATTAGTTTTATGCTATTAGCATTATGGCTTGTTTGGAAAGAATATCCAAGTTAGGATTGCTTATATTAGAAAAGAGACCTCTAAAAGGGGTTATGATTACTACAGTACAGTATCTACAAATAAATCCAAGGTCAGTCCAAGGGATATTCAAGGGCATTACAAATCACACTGAGTTATCACTTGAGATTAGAGATCAGATTTTGCCAGCAGCAATGGAAATTGTTCTTTACTGTAAACTGTGATAATGTGGAATTTGCCTACATAGCTATTGTAGTGACGGCATAACAGTAAATATATTTACGAAAAGGTTAGACCTCTTTTTGAAAGAATGGTATACATTAATACACAAAAATAAGTTGAAACAAAGGAAGAGCATTGACCCAGGAAAAAGTCTAATTGCCTTCGCTTGAGTCATTTAGGATTTTTTACCCTTAACAAATATAATTGGCAAATATTTCACTGGTATTAATTGTTTCCCACTTTCTGAATCAAAGAGCTATGAATATAGGATAAGTATCCAATTTTTTAAACTATTGACATGCCTTTTTTAAACCTAATCAATTATCTTTCTAACATATTTCAGTGCAATTATTTGAAAGACAGACTGCAGTAATGTACTATATATTTCACAATGATCTTGCTGATGTGCAAATACATTTTTCTTTTAAGGCCTGATATTGAAAAAACTGCTTCATACTGGGAACTCCTTAAAGGTAAAATTGTTGATATTTACATTGTGTGTTTATTTGATTAGACGATGGATCCTATGGCAGGGCTCTTGAACTAGTTATCCAAAGGGACAGAAAACATTTATGAGTAGAAGGGACACAAACGTCAGGTTTTCAGCATATCTCCGCTTTGGCAAAGGTGGCTGAATCAGAGGCTCAGTCTGTCCCTTTGCGGGCTGCATTTAGTCCACGTGTCGCCAGTTAATGAGCGCTGCCATAGGGGTATTCAAACATGCATGTGGTTGTTTTGTGTATTTAATTTTCTACTATCTTTCTCTTGTCCAATCTCCTTTTATCTGTTTCTTTCTCTCTAAACTCTAATGCTACTTTGATATGGTTTAAGAACTTTTCCCAGAGGCTAAGGCCGCGCTTATAGTTCTGGCGATGGCGACCAATGCCGTCGCCACTCGCTAACGTTATAATTAAATTTGCAGCGACTGTCGCCAGTGACGTCACGAAAGGGGGCGGGCCGCGGTCTCTGATTTGGTTTAGAGAAAGTCACATGTGGCGACTGTCTCTAAAAAATCAAATAGACCCGACTTCACGTTTTTTTGTCGTCGTCGCGCTTACTATAAGCGCTTGCGACGGAGTCAATATATTTGATTTGGAGTGATGTCGCGTCGCCAGGCACTATAAGCACAGCCTTATACTTCTAATCCTAAATTAACAAAGAATCAGTTATTATGTTTAATTGTTTGTCAGCAGTAAGCTCTGCATGCATTTATAGAAACATGTTGTAAATTACTATAGTACTGTATGTTGGTTCAGGATCATTTTTCTGCTGTCATAAAATCACAAGTTGCATATGTTGAATTATTTTAAAAAGCACGTATTGCATCAAAGCTTGTAAGTGTGAAGTGGTATTTATTTTATTTACATAGATACAACTATGTAGGCAGAGATTAATATAAAAGATATAATGCAGGGAAGAATAAAACCGATACGTGCATGATAGATAAAGGTAAGCATTGTAGTATAGGAGTCCCTTCCCCAAGAGCTTACAATCTAATATATTCAACCCTTAGCATTCCACGAGTTTAATCTACTTTACTAACAATATTGGTTGGTGAAAACAAGGTAAAAAAATATTTCTTCATAAGTCCTATTAACCAAATGTTTAGTATATGATGATAATAGAACGATCAGAATCCCTCCACATTGCTTTAGTTCCCACAAATCATTCATATTCTGAATGCATGCTACTAAATGTAAATATCTCTACTATTATCTGCGCCAGGGTATACAGTAGTTTACTGCCAACGTAAGCGTCTTCCTTGGGCATTTGTTCCAGCCATCCTATTATTGTATTGCTCCTCAGATCCGCCTTGAAGGACTGCGCTTGTTCCTCCTGTGGCTTCAAGCACTTCAGAACAACTGCAGTTGGGAGCAGCTGTGTATGTTTGCTTGTCTCATTCCTGGGTTCCCTGCACCACCATCTGACCATGGGACCTACACCCTGGATAATCTAATTAACTTCCCTTTGAACCTCCAGGAAAGTAAGCCTTCTTTAGAACACTTGGGGAACTGGGTTGTATTAGAACCACAGGGGTTGGTTAAGCCATATTACTGAAGCTACTTTTAAGTTAAAAAGCATTTTGTTGAAGAAAACTATCTTTTCGATTTGCTTTTATAGAAATAAGTGTGTGCAAAATGTTTAAGATGTTTTATTGTAATCAGGGTAGACAAATGATATCAATAGCAATTAAACAGAATAGCAGATAGCATGAGATCACACACACGTGAGTGTATGTATACTGTGTGAAAAAAAGAGAGAAAAACAGTGCACTGCCAGGGAGCCAGGTGGTGACAAAAATAAGCTTCTATTTATTCAGCACAACTACAAAACATCACCCTAGGGGGTGAAAAAAGTCCCTCACGCGTTTCAGACACTAGGTGTCCTTTACCGAGAGTATACTATCTATATACTCCTTGATAAAGAACACCTAGTGTCTGAAACGCGTAGACTTTTTTCACCCCCTAGGGTGATGTTTTGTAGTTGTGCTGAATAAATAGAAACTTATTTTTCTCACCACCTGGCTCCCTGGCAGTGCACTGTTTTTCTCTCCCGGATTACTCTCCACAGTTTGCACGCTGTTTGGATTTGCTACTCAGGGCACTCGAGGACAGATGGCGTGGGTAAGATTTATCTCATTATTCGTCAAGTGATGATCATGGATGAGTACCATCATTAGTACATATTTTGTCTCGAATGAGGTTACGTCAAGGTGGTTTTTTGCATCATTGTCTGTTCCCTTCAGGAGATATGTTTTCTGGTTAAATGATGCTGTGCGGTCACATGATGCCGCGTTGGGGTCAGAAGAAGCTGGGGAATAGGTATGGGCGTGAGTGGGGTAGGGTGAGAGCAGACAAGGGGGGGTGCAGAGGTAAAAGTTTGCGCAACCCTGCTTAGGGTAGCGATCGCATGATCGGTACCACTCCCCCCCATTGACCCGATCAGAACCAGGATGGCCTCTAGAATTGTACTGTGCTACTCAACTCCTGGGACCCTCCAGTTTCCACACAAATTACTTTTGAATATGCTAGTAGAATTAGAGAAAATAAGATAGCAGCTGGGGTTTTCTGATAGAGGTTCAAAAAGTAATGTCTTACTTGTTAGCCTGTGGGAGTGAGGCTAACCTAGCGACAATTAAGATTTCCCAAAAGAAACAAACAAATATATTTTTTATGTTAATAAATCACTTTTGTAGTATTAGATAATACTTAACATTTTTTTTTTCAATTCAAGTCTTAATGCCATTTTAATGAGTTTTAATATACTGAGCGTCCTTTGCTTTCTATAGCCGGTTTTAACATACTTCCCCAGTAGTGCAAGATCTAGGCAACACTTTCCTGCTTGATCATTTGTTAACAATATTCCCAGCAGTTTTAGCTGCAAACTGTAACAATAGATAATGTTACCTTCATAATTTAAGAATACATTGTAGCTGCTGAGTTACTGACTGAAAAAATGATTGAAACTGAAAGGCAGCCATTTAGTAAACCCTTGAAAGCAGGATCTTTGCTGATCAATTACAGGAGAATTAATCGGCCAGCAGCTTAGGTAATTAGTTTCCAATAAAGGTAATCAAAGGCTGCATTTTTTTATTTTTTTTAAAGTGCTGCTTGGATTGCCTTTTTAAATATAGATTTCTCAGGAAACAGCCTTCTGCTCTAGAGGCCCCACTGGATTTGATTAAGACTAAAAATAACAAGCAAAACGGAATTGTGAACTTCTGGTCTAAGTTTGACAGTGACAAAGCCGTGCAATGGATTCATTAGGTGAATACACTGGAAGAATGTATTTATAATGTTTGTATATTTCAGATCAAGTTACAATTGAGGAAATTACGCCACTTGTACCACCACAATCTGGGGACAAAGCTCAAGAAGATCACACTAGTTACTTTCTGGAGGCTCTTTTGAAGTACATGGTAATCCAGGCAAGTGTCTCGGGTGCTTCATGTTTAGATATAAACATGGAATAAAACTGTCAAACTGTAAAAATTATCGTTAATTATTAGGGAGGATTTGTTCCTTTAAAGTACACCTAGTTTGGCATAGTTTTTGGATGTCAGGGTATCAATGTGCATCCCAAATGTTAAATGGGAGTCAAACCATATGCCCAAGTATTTAAAACTAGTTAGGGTGGTTTTAGCGTTGGTTCTGATCTGGAGCTCAATCATTGGAAACTTTAGAAATTTAGCGTTGGTCCCAAATACCATTGTTAGTCTTGTCAGTGTTTAAAAAGAGTTTGTTTTGGGAAATCCAATTTTCAAGTCTCAAAAATTCAGATTGAAGAACGTATCCAAGGTCGGAGAGGCTATGGTTGTGCGCATATAATATTGTCATCTGCATACATGTGTATTGAGGCTTCCTGACAAGCTGTAGGAAGATCATTGATGAACACTGAGAAAGTAGGGGCCCCAGAACAGAGCATTGCGGGACACCACAGGTGATATCCAAAGGGTTAGAGTTAGAGCCTGAGATGGACACATGTTGGGATCTACCTGTTAGGAAGGAATGAAACCAGTTTAAAGCATGTTTCCCTATTCCAGGGCACTGGAGTTTAAGCAAGATATGGTCAACAGTATCAAAAGCCTTTGCACAATCTAGGAATATTGCACCCGTGAGTTGTTCCATTCCACACTGAAATTCATTGCAAACTTTTAGCAGGGTAGTTACGGTGGAGTGTTTGGGGCGAAAGCCAGATTGGAATTGGCTAAGGAAATTTTTCTTGGTATAGTAATCGCTTACTTAATTTAAGATGCACTGTAAATTTATCCTTTAGCCAAGACCAACAACATATTCTATAATCCAGGGGTGGCCACCAGCAGGTTGGGTTTTAAGGTTCTCTGCTTCAGCACAGTTTGCTCGGTCTTTGAGCCAACTGTGCTGAAGCAGGGATTCCCTTGAAGACACTCCTGCACTAGTCCTTCCATGTGTAAAGCCCTAGACACATGGTGCTGCTAAATCATTTGTTTTCAGTTACATCATGTCAATTTATAGTTTTACTTACCACATGCGTTTTCAATTAAAATGTGAAATATGTTAATTTGTTTGCCTTTAATTACCTATAAAGGCCAGACATAACTAAGTCAGCTTAGCCCCCACATTAAGCATTGACGTCAGCGGGGTGATCCCACACAGGTCCTAACACGGGAGTTAGGCCCCACCGGAAATCGGGCCCAACTTTCTTAATCACTGGCGGGGCTCCCTTCGTCACCACCGCAACCCGCACCTTAGGTAGGACACCGGGGAGGAGGAGGAAAAAAAGGAAAGGGGGTGTGAGAAAGGAGGGGAAGTGAGAAAAAGAGTATGTACATTGTGTGTGTGGCTGCGAAACAGACTAAAGCTCGTGAAAGGGCCCCCACAACCAAAATAATTCTCCACCACTGCTCTAAATTTTTTGTTAATACAACCTTCTGGTATTTGAATGTCTGGCGTGCCCTACTACGCTTACATTTTTTTTTTAACCACAGTGTATACATGTTGGAGTCTTTTTTTGAAGTTTATTTTTTCATTATGCTTTCAATGTAATTTCTGTGCCAATTTGGAAATCTGAATACATTTTTGCCTCCCTCCTAGAAAGCATTGATTCTGTGCTGTCATTTTGAGCAACTAATCGGCTCCTGGAAACTTGGGCATGTATCATATGTTAAAAAAGCAGCTATTTTGACTGATGGCTCTACTAAAAATGTATGTTTTTGGTTTTACCTCTCTAGGTCCGCAGTTTGGAATGGCGGAATAGAGATAAAGAGGAAGGGGGTTTTGCCTTCTTGTTTTCTAACTTTAAGAAATATTACATGCCTTACATTTTCCCTGCAATGAGCAGAGAAAGCAGCCTATATAACCCTGTACTTGGTAAGTGTGTAATTATAATATATCTACATACATATCCACATACAGTGGTGGAAGTGTGGTATTTAGGTGGTATGAAACACCACTACTTTTAATTTTACGATCTCTCAGTAAAATTACTTTAAATTTTGAGACATTTCTAATTCTACTTTCTGTTTTAAAATAAATATATCATTTCTTTAGCGCCCCCCCCCCCCTTTTTTTTTTTCTTTCTCACCATAAATACAGCCTGAGAATATCAGAGTTTTCTATAGGATTTAATAGGGAGTAGTTTAAACAAATAGATCTGTATTATATAAATGAGCTTTTCCACAAAGTTGGATAAATGTGGAATCCTTTGCGGACAGACAGTTCCAATACTTTTTCAAACCACTTTGACCCCTGTTTACATATAAACTTTGAACATGCATCAGCACCAAGCATGGCATTTAAATTGTTTATTGCAATTCCCACTAGTAATTGCACAAAGGCATGTTTAGTACTGGCACTTATCACCATTCATTTATATTAAATGATCTCCAAAATAATGGATCTCCCTGTGACATTTTAAATATTCAGCAAATAATTCTTAATTTATAAACACAAATGTATGATCTTGCCTCAGGCTCCTTTAATTAGCTGAACAATTAGTGATCTAGCGAACATGAGCAGGAAACAGAGTGTACTGTAGTTTAGTATAATTTAGCTTGTTCTCAACTGAATAAAAACTGACTATATTATTTCTGTTTCACTGCTCTGGCACATTAATGGTTTGACTGGCTTGTTTGTATCAAACTCCATATTGATTTCTAAGTCATAACACAGAAAAGGAATTGTCAGTAACAAAGTGTGTGTGTGTGTGTGTGTGTGTGTACACAAGTGCACTTCCTAATTTCACCTTCAGAATGCTTTAACCTATCACAGACAGTTTGATATCTGCTTTAACTGAATGCAGAGTGAAAATAAGCTTCTATCCTTCTTCTCTATCACTATATTGCAGAGATACCACAGATGAGACCAAAGCCTCACTATGTGCTCATCCGGAGAGACGCAGAGAGCAATGAGGCTCAATACTGCACCAAAGAGCCTTTCCTCAATGCCCGGGTGATTGTCATCCGATGGCTAGTATCCTTCTGGCTCGAACCCAAGCCGCACACAGGGACTCATATTCCTGGGACCGAAGGGGAGAACGTGCCAAAGAATATTCAGGTATTGCAAGTTCTTTTTTGTGTGAAACCTGGGTACCCATTGCTTTTTTGTCTATAGTGATATTGCAATACTGGTTTGGGGATCTCAAGTTTCTAGGAATAAAACACAGACTGCTTTCAGTATACTGTGGGGCCGCTCCTCTTTGTTCGAGAAGCCTCTGAGTTTCATTAATTTGAATAGAGTTCATAGGCTTTCCTGGCCTGGAGAACCGTACAGTGTAACCAATGTGGGTCGTAGAGTATAAAGCTTCTAGAAAGTACAGAAAGTGTGCAGTTTAATTTTGTTCTCCCACTTGGTTAATAGCATTTTCTAACAAATGGTCGTTACTTGTCTTGCCTTAATCCACTACCCATTGGAGTCTTTGAAAATATTGAGCTTCACAATAAATAAAAAAATAGATTTATTTTCATGTATTCTAAATCATGTTTCTGCAGAAGTAAATAATGTTTAAAATAATATGCCAGCCTACCCCGAGATTGAATTTCCAGAAATAAAATGGCAAAGTAAGTATTTCCTATGTGTCCCTGCACGGGCCACAAAGATTCCCATATATTCGCACTCCTTAAGTAAAATGTGTCAATGGTAGGAATTCATGGACTCTAGCGTATGACTCATTAAAAAGTCACTATGGTAACGTAACCCCCGAGGTTACCATTTGTATTTTGTGTATTGCTTATTTTGAGGAGATTTACTCCTATCCTCCAGAGGGCTGCTTTCTAGGCATCTATACACAGGTTACTACTATATTGCTGTTTCTGGGTGTTACCCAGCATATATACTAATGTACAGTGGTCGACAAATCACCAAAAAATCTACTCGCCCAACAAAAAAATCTACTCGCCACCTAGTACCAAACGTGTGCTGCTTGGGCCAATAGGAGCTCGCCACGATGTTAAATCCACTCGCCCGGGGCGTGCAAATGTATAGGTTTGTCTAACACTGCTAATGTATACCTTTGAAGTGTTCTATACCTGTCCTCAAACAATCTGTTTATTGATACCAGACTTCGCAGTCCTGTCTTTATATATCTGAGCATAAACACATAGATGTTGCTATTATATTATGAGGTTACTGCTTACAGCACCTCAACAGTCTCATCTTTACGTTGATTCCACGTCCACCATTAAGGATTTTAATATTCACTTGTGTATATATATTAGTACAGTGTGTTTTTTTTTATATTTCGGAGTACCTCGGGGGTTACGTTACCATAGTGCCTTTTTTTTTATGAGTCATTCTCTGAGTCCATGAATTCCTACCACTGACACATTTTACTGAAGGAGTGCGAATATATGGGAATCGTTTTGGGGCACCTGCTGGGACACACGTTTATTCATGTTAATATCTTCCACTTGCACCTCAGTTATCTATTACCTTATCTTATACCACGGTATTTGGGTTGAGCGGTAGGACATCCTGTTGGTTTACAGTAAAGTAAGTCTGCAGAATTCTAGAGGCTCAAAAACAGATTGAAATACAATATACAGATTTTGTAAGAGACCACCCTTTGCAACGAAGCGCACATTTTCTATAAAAGGTCTGACTAGCGGCAATATGGGATTTAACAAGATGGTCGCCGGCATTTTCATTTCCTTGAAGAGTTCATTTGCAACACATCTGACTCTTCATAATAACCCAGTAAGTTCAAAGCTATTTGAAGCCAGACGTAATCCAGCAGCCATCTTCAAGAATCTCTTAACACTCACTGGAAGGTTCATACACTTGTTACAGTCCAGATTTCTTTAATTGGACCGGGCCCCCCTTCTTAGCAACATCCATGTGGTCCCGCTTACTTTGGGCCCCACTGAGATCCTGTTCTGTGCAGGTTACTATTATTCTCCAGCCCTGTTGTGGTACTGCCACTTCCTCAGGGGCTATGAATTCTATATAGAGGAATCCGCTTGTGGGGCTGATCTCCTGACATCTCAGTGCCCTCTCTAGATGGCCCTCTGTAGCATGTCTGCATTCCCTCTCTTGGACCTGCCTATCTCTTCTGGCTATTGTGTAAGGATCCTAACTGATAGGGCACTGTCCCTAGCTACAACACAATAAACAGGGAGGCCTGATCTCTCCTGTCACATGGGGAACCTTTCCTCTACCTCTACTCCCTGAGGCTCCTCTTCTCTCATCCTTGAACCTAACCCTCCAGAACTTTTCCTCTCTTTTATCCCCATAGGGTGGGGGCTAGCATCTACTTGCTATGCTATGAACCCCTTGTAGCACATTAGTAACTCAACAGGAGGTGGATTACATGTGCACATTTTTTTAGTACCAGGGCCTTTAGTGCTTTGTTGGTGCTAATGTGTTTAAAGGGATATATCCTCTGTTCTTTGCTTTATTTGGTAGTATGATAATTTCACTTTATACCTATAAGGAATGGAGACTTTCGAAACTGTCCTAAAAAAGTTGCGTGTCATATCTTTTGCATAACCCTTTTATATTGAATTTAATCTTGGAATGAAACTTGGGAAAAGCAAACTCATTTTAACAGACAGGTGTAGTGTTGTTTTTTGTGTCCCCTTTATTACGTAGTTTTATGTAACATCGTTTTCTGAGGGTTCTGAGGAGGTGGAACCTAGCTTGGTGACCTATTCCGATTTGCACTAATAAGACAAACAATGTTATGGCCATATCCACAAACTGTGCTATGTCACAGGACATTTTCGGGTATTGTAATACACCTTTATGTGTATGGCCTATTCACTTGAATGATGTTTCTAATAGCATAGCATCACTTAGTTAATGAGCCCTATTACTGTCTCCTATTTTGTTGCGTTCATTGCTGTTTCTTTGCTACTCTCTTTGTGCGTCTTCCTCCCCAGAGAGCAGCTGCCAACCTGGCTGCCCAGGAGGAAAGCAGGAGTGAGAACACAGAACGAACAGCAGAACCTGAGCAGTCCCACTCGAACACCAGCACCCTCACAGAGCGCGAGCCAAGCGTGTCCAGCCTTTGTAGCATTGCTGAAGAGCATGTCACTGACTACGAGATCATTCGCAGGTTCTTCTCCGGGAAGCGCAGCAACGTCAACTTTCTGATTGAGATTTTCCAGCAGGTAAGGACTCCTAAGAATGTTTGTGACTGGTTTTACATTGCATTGAGGAGAGGCATGCAACCGAGCAATTTTGTCTCCTTAAATAAAAAATAAAAAATGAAGAGTACAGTGCCGGTATCTTCTCATGCATAACACTTGTCACTCAGCTTCGTTGTATATGTTCAGTTTTGTTTATGCTCCATGTTCCACTGACACATTCCTTCAAAAATGGTCAGGGGACTTTGTTGTCTTGACTGGACGTGATGGGAAACTAAATGTGCCATCGGCAGCACAAGATGCAAAACATGACATCATTTATTACATCTTATAGGCTAAAGCTGTAAAATTCTGGGCATTATTCAAATCCCTACTCTCTGATTGGTTAAAATTCCATGCATTATTCATTCAGTAATGCCCGGAATTTTTGCAGCTTGCAATGTGTTTATTTCCGATGTGTTTATTTCCAGCCAATCAGCTTTCAAAACAGCTCTGAGACAGGGCAGGGGATTGGTCAGGAGGCAGGAACAGCTCTCAGACAGGCAGGGGATTAGCCAGATAGCAGCAGCAGGCAGTGACTCCTCCCCCTCCCTCCGCGAACAGAGCTGACAGACTTAGTTGAGTTATGGAGGGAGAGAGTGTCTAGCTGCAAAGTAAGTGGCTGTCTGCAGTGTGTGTGTAGCTGCTGTTTCTCTGTGTGTGTGTGTGTGTGTGTGTGTGTGTGTGTGTGTGTGTGTGTGTGTGTGTGTGTGTGTGACGTGGTGTGTGGTGTGTGTGTTGATGTGTGTGTGTGTGTGTGTGTGTGTGTCTGTCACAGGAGACCAATGCTTTTAACACCAAAATACCCAGATCCTTTGCGTGAGCAAAGCAAGAGATAAAATAAATTGTGATTTGTTTACAGAATGAACATGCACAGCTTGATTTACAATTACAACGAAAAATACACTTACTAATTATGCTGTTAAGTCTGGTTACAGGATGAATCTTTCACTGCACGATCAAACTTGTTACATGATGGAACTGCTTCCCAATGGGCTGCAGGGTTTTTTATGCACTAAACAGGCCTATACTTAACTCATGCAACCACTCTACTCCGTGGGAATAATTCCTTTCCCCTATCACGGAGTTGCCATTACTTGGCAAACCTGGCAGAGGGGCTTCTCAGTCTGCTCTGGGCATGTGCCAGCTTTGCACCTTAGCCGCTTAGCATATGAGGCCGGTCTCCTATACCTGGTGCTGCTCAGTCTGGGCAGAGCAGCCATTTGCCTGGATGTCTTTGAAATTCTCTTCCTTGCTAACAAAAGGTTTAACACTTCCATATCCTGTACTTCCTTTGATACTGGCAAGGAGGGCTTATTGAAATTCTCTCCCCCCCCCCCCTCCCCTTGCTAACAAGAGGTTTAACATCTCCATATCCTGGATGGCCTTTGAAGCTCAGAGAGCGGAGTAACCCTTGTTTCCCATGCAAATGGATTTTTATTCATATTGAATGACTTCTTCTGAACCTTACTTTAATAAAAATATAAACATTGTGTACTTTTAAAAACATTTTTCCTTTCACACGCTTACACGAAAACACTGCCACAGTTATACACATAATCTTAAAAATGACTTTACTCTGAACCACCCGTTGGTTCTGTTTTTTTTTTTTTTTGGGGCATATATCCCGGGGACCTTTGAATGTAATTCAATACCCTGCCTAGTCTTACTGTTCTGGTCTGTGCTGAAGCAGGGAGATTTGGCGGTGAGCTGCAACTGCTTTCTAGGGAGGATTTTATCCGGTGGTCTGTGTTCCTCATGTCCTCAGGAATCTGGGGGGATTCCGGAGTACATGTTTCAAGGTAACCCGCAACACTGGCCCCCCTTCTACCCAAACACACCCTGACAACATTTTACCATAAAATCACCCCTGAAACTCACGACCTGCACCTCTCCACTGGTTGGCACTCCTGGAACAGTAAAAATACACATGCACCTTTATTACAAATGCAGTTACATGCCATGATTGGTTTGAAGAGCTGACAATCACAATTCCCCAATAGGGGCACCCAGCCAAGCCAAATACCTTTATTTACTAGCCTGGGTACCCCTTCACCGTGTGGCTGTGTGTGTGTGTGTGTGTGTGTGTGTGTGTGTGTGTGTGTGTGTGTGTGTGTGTGTGTGTGTGTGTGTGTGTGTATGTGTATACACACAGAGGGGGCGACGGTGTGGATATAGATAGCTGCAGTGTAAGCGTTATAGAGGAGCTTTAATGTATTTACCATTTTATTTTAATAAAAAAAATCTATATAACTATACAAAAGTGTCTTATTTATGAAAAAAGCCTACATTTAGCCTATAATAGTAATAATCCCCTCAGAACAGGGCATTATTGGCCAATTATGCCCTGGCTGGGTTAAAGTCCCTCGGCTTTTTACTCGGATTATTACTTGAGTAACTGTGTTTTTCAACCAGTGTCCAGAGGAACCTGTGGGTTCTGCGGACATCCCTTAGGCTGAGTCCCCACTGACGCTGACCGCGCTATGCGCTTGGCGCTTAGCGCGCTTACCTCTGTGGGGCACGCTCTCCCAAGCTTTGTGCTTGGGGAGACAAGACAGCTTTACTTTCGGGCTTACTGCAATTTTTTTATTGTATTTCTTTATTTATATAGCGCCATTAATGTACATAGCGCTTCACAGTAGTAATGCACGTGGTAATTAAATAAATAACAGATACTACAGGTAAAACAGGTCATGGGAATAAGTGCTTCAGACATAAAAGTAACATTAAGGAAGAGGAGTCCCTGCCCCGAGGAGCTTACAGTCTAATTGGTAGGTAGGGAGAACGTACAGTGACAGTAGGAGGGAGTTCTGGTAAGTGCGTCTGCAGGGGGCTAAGCTTTATGTATCATGTATCCAGTATTATCCACAGTGCTATTCATACATAGGCTTGTTTAAGCAAGTGTGTCTAAGGTGGGTCTTAAAGGTGGATAGAGTGGGTGCTAGTCGGGTATTGAGGGAAAGGGCATTCCAGAGGTGCGGGGCAGTCGATGAAAAAGGTTTAAGGCGGGAGAGGGCTTTAGATACAAAGGGGGTAGAAAGAAGACTTCCTTGAGAAGAACGCAAGAGTCGAGATGGTGCATAAAGAGAAATTAGGGATGAGATGTAAGGCGGGCAGAAGAGTGTAAAGCTTTAAAAGTGAGGAGAAGAATGGAGTGTGAGATGCGGGATTTGATCGTAAGCCAGGAGAGGGATTTCAGGAGGGGAGACGCGGACAGATTTAGGAAAAAGTAGAGGGATTCTGGCAGCTGCGTTTAGGATAGATTGTAGGGGGGACAGGTGAGAGGCAGGAAGGCCGGACAGCAGGAGGGTACAGTAATCAAGATGGGAGAGAATGAGGGCCTGAGAGTTTTAGCAGTCGAGCAACAAAGGAACAGGCGTATCTTAGTGATATTGCGGAGGAAAAAGCGGCAGGTTTTAGAAATGCTTTGCATGTGAGAGGAGAATGTGAGAGAGGAGTCCAGTGTGACCCCTAAGCAGCGTGCTTGGGCTACTGGGTGATTGATCGTACTTCCAACAGTAATGTGGAAGGAGGTAGTAGGACCAGATTTGGGAGGAAGTATGAGGAGTTCTGTTTTTGCCATGTTGAGTTTAAGGCGGCGGAGGGCCATCCAGGATGATATAGCAGAGAGACATTCAGAAACTTTGGTTTGTACAGCAAGTGTAAGGTCGGATGTTGAAAAGTAAATTGTGTGTCGTCAGCATAGAGGTGATATTTAAACCCAAGAGATGTTATTAGGTCACCTAGAGAGAGTGTACAGAGAAAAGAGAACAGGTCCCAGGACAGAGCCCTGGGGTACCCCCACAGAGAGATCAATAGAGGAGGAGGTGTTAGCAGCAGAGACACTGAAAGTACGATGGGAGAGATAAGAGGAGATCCAGGATAGAGCTTTGTTCCGAATACCAAGCGTATGGAGAATGTGAAGGAGAAGAGGGTGGTCCATGGTGTCAAATGCTGCAGAGAGGTCGAGTAATATGAGCAGAGTGTAATGACCTCTGACTTTGGCAGCATGGAGGTCATTAGTTATTTTAGTGAGGGCTGTTTCCGTGGAGTGAGCAGTGCGGAAGCCAGATTGTAGAGGGTCTAGGAGAGAATAAGTGTTGAGAAAATGAAGCAAGCGAGAGAATACAAGACGTTCAAGGAGTTTGGAGGCAAAAGGCAGGAGGGAGACAGTTCGATAGTTAGGACAGGTAGGGTCAAGCTTGCAGCTGCTTGCTGTTTTTGAGTAATGGTATAACTGTTGCATGTTTGAAGGAGGAGGGAAAGGTACCAGAGTAGAGGGAGGAGGTAGAAATATGTGTGAGCGTAGGGATTATAGTAGGACCAAGAGGTTTCAGGAGATGGGAGGGAATGGGGTTAAGAGAGCAAGTGGTAGAGGGAGAAGAGGCGATCAACAGCGACACATCCTCCTCTGAGACAGTGGAAAAAGAGTCAAGGAAGGCAGGAGGAGTGTTAGGAAGAGGTGTAGGATGGGAGGAAGAAACAGAGATGATGTTCCACGTTTTCCTTAAAATAGTCAGCAAAGTCCTGAGCGGAGATGGAGGAAGAAGAGGCAGCTGAGGGTGGTTTGAGTTGAGCGTCAAAGACAGAGAAGAGTCGGCGTGGGTTAGACTTGTGCGTGTTGATTAGTGAAGAAAAGTAGGCTTGTTTAGCTTGCGAGAGGGCAGAGTTGAGACAGGATAGCATAAATTTGTAGTGAAGGAAGTCTGCGAGAGTGTGAGACTTCCTCCAGAGGCGTTCAGAGGAACGAGTGGCGGAACGTAGCATGCGCGTGTGGGAATTTAGCCGGGGTCTGGGGTTAGAAGGGCGAGAACGGCAAAGAGAAAGCGGGGCATGTAGATCAAGAGAGGAGGATAAGGCAGAGTTGTAGTTCCTGTACAGGTTGTCAGGGTCTGTAGCAGAGCTGAGGGAGGAGTGTAAAGTGGACTCAGTCAGGTAGGTGAAAAGAGCGCAGGTTTCTGCAGAACCGGGGGGTAGATGGAGTTGGAGAAGCGAGATAGAGAGAATGAGATGAGGTGATGGTCAGAGAGAGGAAATGGAGAGAGACAAGTTTTTAGTGAAAACCAGGTCGAGGTAGTGCCCATCCTTGTGGGTGCTGACTGCAGTCCACTGTTGAAGGCCCAAAGAAGAGGTTAGAGAGAGAAAGCGGGAAGCCCAAGGGAGAGAGGGGTCATCAATGTGGCAATTGAAGTCCCCAAGGAGAAGAACAGGGGAGTCTGAGGAGAGAAAGAAAGAGAGCCAGGATTCAAAGTGAGAGAGAGGCAGAAGGGGAATGAGTAGAGGAAGGTGGGCGATAGATGACCGCCACATGGGCAGAGAGAGGAGAGAAGATCTGGACAGTGTGAGCCTCAAAGGAGGGAAAAGCAAGAGAGTGAGGAATAGGAAGGGTTCAGTAACGGCAGAGAGAGGAGAGCAGGAACCCCACACCTCCACCCCTGCCATCAGGGCGCGGAGTGTGAGAGACAGGCCACCATAAGAGAGTGCAGCTTCCAGAGCAGTGTCAGACTGAGTGAGCCAGGTCCTAGTTATAGCAAATAGGAGCAGAGAGTGAGAGAATTCATGCACAGAGAGGAACTTGTTAGAAAGGGAGCGTGCATTCCAAAGAGCACAGGAGAAAGGGAGAGAAGAGGGAGGGTGGCAGGGGATGGGTATGAGGTTGGAGGGGTTGACACCAGGAGTAGAGGTTGCATTTGGCAGGCGAGGAAGAGAGCATGTAGGAATAAGGCAGGGACCAGGATTGGGAGAGATATCCCCAGAAGCAAGGAGGAGAAGCATGGATAGAAAGAGAACGTGTGAGGATGATTTGTAGGGGTGTGATTTAGTGCAGGCAATATAGCTATGCAGTGTCAGAGGGCGCAAGTAAGAAAGGAGTTCATGTGAACTCAGAAGTGGTGAAGAAAGGAGAGATGGAGATACATGAATAGAGTTAGAGACATAATGAGCCTGGTAGAAGGAAGTGTATAATTTGAGAAGTGAGGCCACAGCAAAAATAAATCGTAAAGGCACCATCACAGCAATAGTTAAGTTCTGGGAAGTGCAGTCTGGGATAGCTAATATCCTCCTTTCCAGCATTGTTCAAATACAGGAATCAGGCCCAATAGGTGTTGTCCACTTCTTCTTCACTTCCTTTTAAACTTCAGTTGTCCTATCCTGCCACTTACAATGTGCCACTTGGACATGTGCTGCAGGCAGACTAAAGCTGTCCTGACTGGGTTTATATGGGCCTAAAAAGTCACCTGACAGTTTGGTTCTGTCTGCTTATTTAGCACATCTGAGGCACATTCAAACAGATGGTTTTCTACCCAGGGTGTTCCCTGCGTAGGTGTGAAAGCTTAATTTAATTAAGAGTTGAGGGAGACATGATTCAGATATGGGATATTACCTGAGGAGAGAAGATGATCTTGTTGGGATAAGAGGTCCTTCCTTTTAAACTTCAGTAGTCCTGTCCTGCCACTTACAATGTGCCACTTGGACATGTGCACCAATTACAGAAGAATCAAAAATGCACCTGATCTCAGACGTGCTATTAGAGAGGGTTGGGGTTCCTTAAAATGCATTTGAATTTCACAATATAATTATAGGGTTCCTTAGCCAAAAAAAGTTAAACCACTGCAGTAACTATTCAGAATTAAAATTTGGTTAGACTCTATAGACTTGTTATTATTATTAGGCTTATTTGTGCATGAAAAGTTGTCTTTGATCATTCCTACTCCGAGAATAGTGTCAGTCTGGTTGATTTTGTCATCATATGCTTCAAATACTTGAGTTACTGCTCTTAAGTTAAATAGCTGAAACTACCTTGATGAATAACGCACATTTTAGTATCGCCAATCTGCTTCAAGAGTTTCTGTAAGTACAGTTTCAAATTAAGTGAGAGATATGTGAATGTCAGGACTGTGCACGTATCAACTAAGCAGTGCTAAGGCATATGTCCAATTCACTTTAAATGGCCTGCAAGGTGCCTAACTTAGCAGCACTTAGTAGATATTGCTCTGCATGTTGTTGCTATGGAGATAATTGAATTTGAGGTTTCGTGGGCTATTTTGAAAATGGTTAAATTGACAATTCCACTTAAATTATCTTTTTAAAATGTACTGGCCTTACTTACTCAACTGTGCCCCCATCATCCGGGAACCAAATGGTTCAGGAGCGATGTTACCGGATGTCTGGCTATGCTGGAAAATATGCAATGGCTGACGACTTGCTCTGGGGGCCAATAGAGAAGCCATTGGTGGTACTGTCTTTTTAAATGTAATGGTGAATTTATATTTAATATAAGATTTCAAGCAGGATATTTGTATTTATGGGACATTGTCACTTGGTGAGATCACTGCATGTGTTACAGCAATAAGCATTGGTACGATGCAAATGTTATTTTGGCACTTTTAGTATTACACAGAACTCTTTCAAAACACAATGTAGACATATTCAATTATTTTGACTAAAGGGACACGGTCAGGCACACACGATGAAAGTGCAAACCAAATTTGAAGTAACAAAGGTAGTAAAAAATAAAATAAATACTCTACTGAAAGCAATTTACAATTAAAATTGAAAAGGAGATTACAAAAAAAAAAGGCAATATAGAAGTTTGAATATGTTCTACTATAAAAGTAATTCAAGACAATGTCATTTTACTACATGGCTCTCAAAATTCAGTTTATATAGCATCCTACCGGGAGTGCCCAGTGCTACATCCAAATGACAAAACATACATGGTAATAATTACAAGAAATAATGCTTCAGTACTAATAATAATTATAATACTAATAATAATAAAATATGTTTTTTTTAGTTAGATATTTTGGCCAAAGCATCATAAGCTTGCACACCAAATCGTCAAGGTAAAACATAATAAGTGCAAGTCCTACACTACACTGCATTCTGTTCCCTATACCTCTGTATGAGGGGGAAGAACCATAATAGATACCTTACCTGCAGCAAATTGAGAAGATCCACCATTAAAAAGGGGGAGGTGACGTGAGCTCTGGGGGAGGTGCCACAACCTGATTCCAGTCAGAAATTAATACATAGCAGGCCTGCACAACTCGTAACGTGAAAAGGGCCGAACTGCTCCACGGAAAAAAAAATTGGACCGCACGGGTAAAATCAATCCATCATCATCATCTCTCCTCCAGCACCTTATCATCATCATCATCTCTCCCGCAGAACCCCTCACTATCAACCTTTGCGATACTCCCTATCTATCTCTCGTACCCCCATCTCTCCCCCTCACCCACACACATAATACTCCCCCTCCATATCAAACACACAATACCCCCCTGCACACCACACACATCCCACCCCCCCTGCACCTCTCATCCCTCTCCCCCCTGCACCTCACATAATTCACCTCACATCATTCACCCCCCTGCACCTCCCATCATTCACCCCCCTGCACCTCCCATCATTCACCTCACATCATTC
>WSYH01006524.1:0-37736 GCA_036426205.1 Ascaphus truei | reverse complement strand
CATCTCACCCAGCCCCCCTCACATCTTACCCAGCCCCCCTCACATCTTACCCAGCCCCCCTCACATCTCACATCTTACCCTGCCCCCTCACATCTCTCCCAGCCCCCTCACATCTCACATCTTACCCAGCCCCCTCACATCTCTCCCAGTCCTCCTCACATCTCTCCCAGTCCTCCTCACATCTCTCCCAGTCCTCCTCACATCTCTCCCAGTCCTCCTCACATCTCTCCCAGTCCTCCTCACTTCTCTCCCAGTCCTCCTCACTTCTCTCCCAGTCCTCCTCACTTCTCTCCCAGTCCTCCTCCATGTGAAAGTGGATACTATATCTCTGGCGCCCCGCACATTACCCCAATAAAAAAAGGATATATACAACCAGGACCAGTAGCTGGGTCAGGTCCAGGGATGTGCTCCAAACTAAGTAGAATCATATATAAATAAAAACAAATAAAGACATATAGCGTAATATTGTTAAGTCAATGCAATGCTTAAAACAATAATGTTAGCAAATGATCAAAGCCAATAACACATAACAGGACTAGACAAAGGGCTGAGAGAAAACAACAGGTATAAATAAAAAAACACATTTAATATTTAGAAACAATGATTGGACATAACCATATAAAATAAGAATATAGGGCCCGCTGGTATTACTGCTGCTAAAGCTGAAGTGACCACTTACCAGATTTACAGTGGTTTGACCTTTGCCTTTATTCAATTACTGTTCCTCTGGGAATCACATATACTCAGTGCTATACAATTAAGCTGACTTTAGTCTTTCTATTTTGTGTGGGGGGTTGTTAGATTTTGTTTGGGGCTTGATTTGGTTCTTGTGGGTTGTGAGGACAGGGAAGTACCCCTCTGTTCCTTTGGAGCGAGGGGGAACGGGCCTGATGAAGAGGTGTTCCCCGAAACGTTGCCCCCCCCTGCTGTCTCCCCTTGTTGCACCCATTTTTGTATTGTCTTGTCCCCCTTTTTTCTTTATTTTCCCCTCTCCCCTTATCCCTTCAGTGGACTGCCTATGTTTATTTATTTATTTTTTAGTGGCTGTGGTATTGGTTTTGGTTTTTCAGTTCTCTTGTGTATACATTAAATTATATGTTTTTTGGTATCATTCCATCTTTGACCTGGGCCTCGTCTCGGTTATTCAGAACTCCCAGAACCAGAACATCTCAGCAGGACTGGACTTCTCAATCACTCAAACCTGAGCTCACTTGACAGGTAAGGGCTTGTCCTTTTTAACAAAAAAAAAAAAGCCTATAGTTTTAACTGTTGAGTGGTTAGAGTGAGGACTGTCTTGACTGGATGTTCCTCTGGGATAACGAGTATCTTTTTCAGTAATCAAGTAAGTTTTTATATCTATATATCGATATATATACTAGTTGCTGTCACCATATAAAGGTTTAAGGTGATATATGTTCACTTCCGGTGTATAAATTGGTGAGAGAAATATAAATCAAGGTACGTCCTGTATTTCAGTAAAGGAAACTCCGTCAGGAGTGACCTTTTGGTTCTGAGCAGGACGTATCCTTGGTTGTATTTTTACTCATTTTTATATCAACGTGTATTCCGGAACCTGGATGGTACATAAATAATTAAATTTGTTTGTGTAAACGGAGGACATAAACAAGTTATGTTGTTGTGTCACAGGAGGTAGGACATAAAAAAGTTATGTTGTTGTGTCACAAGAAGTACCAAAGGGTCACCGCTAAAAGTTCTGCGCATAATATATGGGAAAGCACTAGAAATGCATAATGAAAATGTAAAAGACAGGGAAAAAAGACTATTGTTGGCCACAAAACGACAGTTTTGACATACGAGAAAATTCACTGACTGACATGCAGACAGATAAGGAAGAAGTGTACATTTGTGCAAAAGGAAATACATGCTTTAAATTCACACACCATAGTCTACCCTAATAACAAAAAGTTAGACCCTCTCAGTGAAGGAGAAGATTTCCTCCTCCACCAGGCTATGTCATATACACCCACTCCCTCAGACACTAATATTTTGCCCATGAGGGAACTCACAGAGGACAGTACCACATACAGATACGTACACAAGACATGGACACCTAGTACACTTAGGACACTCAGAAATCAATTTCCACGACCAAAAGACGATATAGGGAGTTTTTGTGACTTAATGAAAAGTCTAATGACTGCATGCGACCCCGCTTGCGAACATATAAAAAATTTACTGACAGTCATTATGACAAAAACAGAACAGGAGAAATTTACCAAAGCCTTTAATAACGATAGAGCTGAAGGGACTCCAGTATGGGCCTCAGTAAATTGGGAGCCCGCACAAAAAACAACGCTAGACAAGGCCATTCTGGCCACACTCCAAAAGGCATTTGCCCCGGCGATTAATTGGGAAAAAATAAATTCAATCAAGCAGGAAAAGCGAGAGACAGTAGAAGAATTTTGGAAACAGGTTAATCCAGGCTGTAAAATCCTATGAAGGGATAAGGAATGTTGAGGTAGATGCTGGCCCTCTTCTAGTGGCAGCCTTTGTTAAGGGTTTACACACAGATATTGCCAAAGGTTTAACCAGGGTATTTAAAAAATGGGGAAGTCTACCCATAAGTGAAATGATAGCTAGCGCAAAGCATTTTGAAAGGAAGAAACAGGAATGTGAAAAGGCAGAGAAACAGAAATCGTGTATGAAAGCTCAGACTGTATTTTTTCAGGAAAATAGACAGAGCCAGGGTGGTACCAAGAGAAGGACAAAGGAAGTGACAATAAAAGAAGGGATTGGAGGCAGATAGAATGTTTTAATTGCAGAAAAATAGGACACATAGGCAGAAATTGCAGAACAGCCCATAGGAGAAATAACCAAACGGTTCCACGAGTTATTTTCTTTTCTCAACAAATTGTTTTTGTTTTAACTAAAGCAGGTCTTCCCCGCCGCTATTAAGAATCTCAGGTTTTCTCAAGTATACACACTGAGTAGGGAACACACTGTCTTTTTTTTTATGTATTCAAAATTGAAAAAAATGTTTCCCCCCTTCCCCCCCCCAAAAAGGGTAATGTTACATTATAAAGTAAAAAAAATAAAAGTTTGTTTGCAATAAATTACTATGGAAAGAAGCGTGAACCTATGAGCAGCTGCCCCTGTTTTCTTATACGTAAGAATGCGAACGCAAGGACTCGTAGTGGAACCTTCTGACCTTCAGTAATCCCCGTGTGTCCGTGGTAGTATAAATCTTCGGATTTCATGAGGCTTTGTGGCTACGATTATGCATGGCATGACCGTCTAATCAAAGCTGCAGGGCCGGGACTGCAAGCATCAGCTTTTCCCCCCATATTTCCCCACAGCAATAAGTGGTTATAAGTAATTTCCTAATACAGGATCTGAATACCCTTCTAAGTTTTACCTGAATGAATCCCCGTGTGTAAGAATTGAATCATGCTAACACCAGAGTATCACATGTATGCAAATCATCATCCAAGAACTTGTAAGTGTTTACAAAAATAAGAATATCATTAATTGCATACAATAAAAGTTCTACATGTCCATGATAAATGAGAAAGAAGGACAAAAAGAATGGGCATATGTGGAAAGATCAAGTAATCTTTACCATTTTTTTTATAAAACAGTCCAGTTTCTGGTATAGTTTAAAACTTTATTCGTTCTGGCCAGGCGGGTACATTTTTAAAACTAGGAGATATTCTTTTTTCCTTCTGCATCAAAGGTCCATGAAAGAGAGAAAATTAGAAAAGCAGCCCAAACAGGAAAAAAAAAACCTCCAGCTTCAAAAAGTGCATTCCAGACAGGAAAGGTTAATTAGTAAAGGTTAATTAGTAACTCAGAACCTTCAAATTTAGGTTTAAAAACAACTCAGTAATAATATGGGTAAAGAAAATGATTTTTTTAGACTAAGTTTGCAGGATAAAACTGTTCTGTGTTACAATTTTTTCATTATTATTTTTGTAAACTTGCTTTTGCTCTGTATCAGAGAAGTGTGAAATTATGTTTGTGTATGGTGCTTTCTATTTTCTGTATAACCGGTAAAAACATTTAAATTCTATTTGTTTTAATTATGTCTTAAGATGTTGGTAAACGGTTACAAGCACATGATATGTCATGGGACAATGACCCATTGTTTTATTTCTAATGTAGCATGAAAAATTAATTTTGTATATAGCTGTATGAGAATCTCCATTTTTACCTCTAAGCTACCTCAGTCTGTATAATCAGTCAGTATATGCTAGAATCCAGCAATTTTTAACTACTTCAATTCAAGGGCATTTGTCAGAAAGCCCAGAAAAATTAGCTGCCTATATGCCAATAGTAAGCAGCTGAAGTTTGAAATTGTTTTATTAAATAATACAATTATATTCTATAGGTATTTCTGTATTTTAATAGTGCTGAAAGTATACTCAGTACTTCACAAAGCGTACAATATAAAGAAGTTAGCATACAGTCATATATGAAATAATTTTTTCCTATAAAGTCAACTGAAAATATAATGTAGTGCATAACTTTTAACCATTTTCTCTCCTTTTCTCTCCAAAAGGTGACTCAATTTGAACCCTTATCTATAACCTCTCATTTTAGAAAATGCAACTCTAGGCAATCCAGATTTTATTACTTCATGGCATATTTAAATCTCAAGCTGCTAATGTTTTAAAACGCCATTATCCTTTTATGTCATATATTGTTCACATGGCATAGGATTTGCATATGGACAAAAGAGGGAATAATTTATATTATTTACCGTAATCTACATATTATATTATTTACCGTAATAAACCCGTCTATATGCGGATGCTAAGACAAGTGATAAAAAACAAAAAGTCTTTGCTAATATCGTGCTGATACTAAATTATAGTGGCTAAAACGCTCCCCTTGGGCTTTTTATTAATGACATTTTTTCCTTGTGCTTTTTATTAATGACATTCTTTAAGTCCCTCTAATCTCAGGTGCAGTTTATACAGTCTACCAAAGAAAACAGCATCAGCTAATAGAAGGTAATAGAAGGTGATTGAATAATGGTCAAGCATTTTCTACGCAAGAACGCTCTTCATCCCAGATGAAGAGGCCATTTAAATACTATTCACCACTAGCACTGCAGTAAAAGTTTGCTTAATTATCATCATGGATACACATCACGCACGTTAAAATAGTGCCAGCCCCGGCACAAACAGCTAATAAAGACAAAGACAAAGAGCCTGCAAATTAGTGTTTTGAAGCGCACAATACTCCCTGACCACTAATCATCGAGGGAGAAAGGTCACAGGCAAAAGCCCAGGCCTCAACACACGAACTTTGAATTTTTACAGTTTTTTTTTATTATTTTTCAGTTACAATGTATGCTCCATTATGTTTGTGTAAGTGGCGTCCCATAAGGATGACAAAAATAGTATAAGGTATTATTTGCTTAACTCTGTTTATTTTGTTATGATATAGAATTATATCCCGGTGGGAGGATGTTTTATCAGTCAAACTCACGGATATGTTAATTCCTCACAGGTAAGACTCAGAAACAGGAGAGATACACTCAATACACAAGAGTTAAAAAGTAGTCTATGGGAAGAACAATTTTCGGGGAGCTTATTCCCAAATGTAGGAGTAGGTTTGTTGTATGATAGGTTTAATGCACTTACAGATGTACTAGTGTAACGAACGGGGAGTCACGCCGCTCTCGGCGTGCTCTCCACTTACCTGCAGCCCTGCCAGGGCTTCCCGTGTCTCACACGGATCCCTCCTCCAGGACGCCGAGCTCCGTTTCCCCTGTGCGCGCGCGCGCACGTCAGTCCTCTTCTTCTGCCTTCGGGTCTGGGCGTGTGCCCGCTCACGCATCCACAGGCGCAGCCACACGGAGGCGCGGCCACACGGAGGCGAACCAGCCTCTTAAAGGCACAGTACCTATTTCCAATGCTGCAATCCAATATACCAGTTCTTCTAGGATAGAAAAGCAATAGACGGCGCGCAAAAGGAATTCTAAGGGACAAGGAGGACCCAAACTCCCCCTAAATTGATAACCCAGCAAGAACTAATGTTTCAGCACTCGCTAAGAAAACCATAACCCAGGGTATATGCCCAAAAATGTCCAGGAACTCATCTAGACCTATCCCTGTCTCAACCTGGCCCAAAAATGTCCAGGAACTCATCTACACCTATCCCTGTCTCAACCTGGCCCATTCACACACCCCCACCTTGCTACTCTGCCATTGGACCCTCTTGCCTATATATACCCTGCAGCTTCATTAACTCGTCGGCTGAGCATAGAACCAGTTGTTCTCATCACTCTCTGCCTCCCTAGTCCTGTCTTGTCCTGTCTTGTTTTGCAGTCTTCCTCGTGTACCGAACCGGCTTCCTCTACGACTATCCGCACCTCTGGCATCCCGAACTTGGCGTACGGCTATACGACTTTCCGCACCTCTGGCACCCTGAACCCGGCAAACGGTAAACGATTACGTCCTTCTCTCTAACCCCGGACTTGGCGAACAGCAACCTCTAGCATCCATACCTCTCCTGCCCCGACTCGGACTCCAGGACCACTCTACTCTCAAGACGTGCCCTCGTGGCTGTGGGTGGCGTTATATCCTATCCCACCTCAGCACCGCGGTCCCGCCTCGTTTGTGGTGAGCTCGTCCTGACAACTAGATGATGAAGTGCGCATGCGCACGAAACGCGTTGGATTATACTCTTCGAGCCACCGTACCACCACCCGCAGGCTGTATGCTACGCACGTCCGGTCACATCAGTGAGAGGAAGACCTGCCCCCAAACACACTCCCTGTGAGGAACGGCTCAACTGGGAAGTGTAACAGCGCGGAAGCTGCTTTCAACCCAGCCCGACGCTACAGGTGGACGAGTCATACCTCACAGCCAAACCTCCCCGCACCATTAACTTTCGATTTGTTGTGAGTAGGATTTTGGTTTTAGCCCTATCGGACCAGCGGCCTGCTGTTGTGTCTCAGCTTTATTTTATCATTTACACTGTATTAAAAGTAGCTCTTTTCATTTAGTCAGCCTTGCTTGTATTTGTTGTTGGTCTAGTGATGTTTTGTATGTCTTCATGGTAGCAGTCTGCACCATGGTTCATTTGTCATTTGTTTAGTGTTGTATTGTATGTCCTTCATGATATCAGATTGCACTATGAATTCTCTTTTTGCTTGACTTACATATCACGTCTCATCTGGCTGTGGTGACAACATTGGAAGCAAAAGACTTGAAGTGGATCAGTGTACTCCGGTCCAATTGGATCCCCAAACAGACTATCTTTGAACAATTTTAGGCGCCGGTTTGAATTTTGTTTTTTAGATGATGTACTTAATCATACCACCTCAGCTATTAAATCACTTAACCAAGAACAGGTTCAGATAAGATTAATGGCCCTACAGAATAGAATGGCACTAGACTACATCTTAGCATCAAAGGGGGGCATATGTGCCCTCATTAAAGATAAATGTTGTGTCTTCATTCGAGATCAGAGTGGCAAAATTGAGTATGAGCTAGAGGAAATAGCAGAGATACAGGACAGGTTGAGGAAGGGACGAGATGCAGAGTGGGATCTTTTTGGGCTTGGCAGTTTGCTGGGATCACTGGGATCAAAACTGGTGAGTGCTTTGTTGTGTGTGCTGGTTGTATTTGTCATCATCTATGTGTGTGTCACCTGTTGCAAGAACCTGATCCATAAGTGTGTTTCCCCCTCTACTGATTCGATGGCCCTCTTTTCAGTAAAAAAAATATGCCAACACTTACAGCAGTCCCTTAAAGAAAGAAGAAAACGGCGAACTAACTCTGGAAGATATTCTGGCCGCAGAGCCAGTGGACATTGCTAAGGGAGGCAACGGTCAGGCCCACTCCCTATTCTACCAGGACTATGAGACCACCAATAATTATTAAATGCTGGAGCAAGCCAAATGGCAACCATATGCAATACTGGACTGTTATCCTTAAAGCATTTTTTGTTTAAGGATAAAAAGGAAGGACTGTGAAAGTGTGATATAAAACCCACGTAGGGGGGTGTACAAGGATCTATGCAGCCATTTTGTTTCTCTGTTTGTCCTTCATCATGTTTTTTATGTAATATGATAGAAGTTTGATTGAGATTTGACCTCGGTGATCTTGCTATCCTGTAAGTCACAGATTCCCTCAGGGTCTTTCCCTTTTCCACAACTAATCTGTATATACAGTATGCCAGGTGCAAGGGAGGGGGTGAACGGAATGCAGAACCAGTTTGAGATAAGAGGCTATACCCATATAAAACTCCAATTTGGGTGGATGTGTTTGCAAAATAATTGGAGTTTAGGAACAGTAAAGATAAGAATCTTGCTTCTCCTGCTCCTCCTTATCTTCCAATAACAACCCTAAACTTAGGAATGTGATAATTGTGTTGTCAGGAAATACCCCCCCCCCCCCAAGGTGTGAGCCAAAGTGTAGTATAAGAGCTATGTAGTAAAAACCTGTATTTTCTTGTATTGATCAGGTATCCGTATCAATAAAAGGTCAACCCCTCCTGGAGGGGCGTATTATTATAATTTTCTGTAAGCCAGCACACCCAGGGGCATGTATTATACCTCAGGAGGGTATAAAGATTATGTATTTCTCACTGTATGGCAGAGAAAGCTCTGCATTGAGCTTCCTTTCCTTACGTAATGAAATAAACTCTTACTTGATTCAACTCTGAAAAATATTGAACCCGTAATCATTGTAATTTTTCTCGCATTCACACTACCTATGAGCAGGACTCATTGAACTTTGCAGACAGATTTACTGTGGTTTGACCTTTGCCTTTATTCACTGACTGTTCCTCTGGGAATCACATATACTCAGTGCTATACAATTAAGATGATTTTAGTCTTTCTGTTTTGTGTGGGGGGTTGTTAGATTTTGTTTGGGACTTGATTTGGTTCTTGTGGGTTGTGGGGACAGGGAAGTACCCCTCTGTTCCTTTGGAGCGAGGGGGATTAGGCCTGACGAAGAGGTGTTGCTCCCCTGCTGTCTCCCCTTGTTGCACCCATTTTTGTATTATCTTGTCCCCCTTTTTTCTTTATTTTCCCCTCTTCCCTTATCCCTTCACTGGACTGCCTATGTTTATTTATTTATTTTTTAGTGGCTGTGGTATGTGGTTTTTCAGTTCTCTTGTGTATACAGTACATTAAATTATATGTGTTTTTGTATAATTCCATCTTTGACCTATGATTTCTATAGACAGTGAGTGCTGGATAGCTTGGATTATTGTATATTATTAGAGGAATTGGGTCCTCTTCTTTCCTTGGCACCCTGCACTGCATATATACTTGCTTTGTGAGTGCATTTATCAGTATTTTTTTTCCGGTTATTCGTTCTGTGGACATTATATTTTATTCCCCAGCCCAGTAAGTGTATATTAAGTGTAATTGTGAAAGATTGTGTGTTTGTCTTAAAAGGAAATAAATTACAATTTATTTTACCCTCCTTGTTGTGCTCAATCAATGATCCCGGTATTAAGGTGTTAATAAAACCTGGTCTCCCGTGACACCTACCCAGTTAGATAGGGCATATACTGTACTGTCTAGTTATTCTCCAAAGTGGAGCAGGTTTTTCTTTTATGTTTTGTGTTCACATTGTTAAAGGAACGTGCAATAAAGCCTTATATTAATTTCACCCTAAAACGGTCTCCATTTGCATACCTCTGCACATATCTCTTACATATGGTGTCAGAAGTTGGGATGAGAGGTGGCTCTTGAATTTCAAAGGAGCTCCAGAGACTGCCTGTTGATTTTATTGTGCTTTTGCCTGCATACAGTTCCTGCAAACAGCCTGAGCAACAAAACAAAGAATCATGTGCAGCAGTGACCAGAATTAAAGTGCTACACATCCAGGCAGGAAAACTACACTGCACTGAAGAAAGGCACAATTCCACAGTTTGAGTGGGAGGACTGCGACAGATGGTGACCCACACAAGGGACTGATGCTGTGACCAGAGTCTACCCCACCAATTGTTAAAAAAACAACAAAAAACAGCGAATTTAAAATGGCCGCCCAGCTGAAGTCAAATACAGACTCTGTAAGAATAGGGAAGAAAATGTGTTCCTGGTTTAAAGAGCCCAGCCACATGGATCAGTGTCCCTTCAGACCCGATTCGGACAAAGAGGGTGATCCCTACATGGCCCCAGAAAAATGGCTGCAGCCAGAGGAATATTTTTTTCAACGTGCCAAGGAACTGCAGCAGGAAGAAATGCACTGTGGTCACAAGGAAGATACAGAAGTTGTATTTGGCAAGGGCACATCCAGTAATCACTGATGAGAAAGAATGTGTGCACAGTACTGCTGATCTTTCAGAACCTACGAAAGTAAAGAAGAAAAAGTCTACAGGGACGCCTGTGAGAGCTACAAACTCTGCAAGCAAAGTCTGCCCACCTGAGGACTACCAACTGGGGTTCTAGCGACTAAAGTCAAAACAGCTGCAATAGCGTCTTCGAGGTCAGGAAGAAAAATACACCTGATAGCCCCAAAATGGAGGACAAGATGTGGCGTTCCTGTAATGAACCCTACCCCATGGAAGAGTGGCCCTTCCGGTCCTATGAGGAATCGGATAAGGATGAAGATATCTCTTATGGGGAACCCGAACCAAGTCACACCAACAAACCACCCGAAGAATCGTGGAGGTGCCTAAACTCGGTACGCACCGAACAAATAAGCCTCTATCACCTGAATATTCATGCCAGCTAACGCAACTGCAAGAAAAGCCTTGCGGATACAGTGAAGCTGCTGAGGTTTCAAATAAAGACAGAGACCCCAGTATCCCTGATGGGATGAAGTCGTCAAAACAAAACAAAAAGGCCGAAAAAGAAAAGCGGGTCTTCACTCACCGTGGAAGGAACAGACCCGTCCACAGATCCCGCTGAGAAAAAGGAGGTCCGATATGCCCTGCAGCCTAGAGAAAATGGAGGATTCATCACGTGGATGACAGAATATCCAGAGGGCCCAAGGCAGAAGTCGTGTAACACAAAGAAGTGTCTTTTCAGTGCCAACAATGAGGAACCCTCAACAAACCATACCAGGGAATTGGAGAAGGAACCAGTGAGTGACGAGCCCTTGATTAGCCCTGAAGATGCACTGCAAGCTGCCGGCATAACTGTGATCTGCTCTGGGAAGAATTGAAAATGGAGAGAGAAAATAATGCTGAGCTACAGAAGACTGTGCTCACAATTTACTCTGCGGCCAAGACCGAATAGGAGGATCTAAGGACGGATCGAGATACTGCGAACACTACTATTACCGCCATGGATGAAAAGCAGAGCAGGTCTGACCGAATGATTGCTAATCTGAAACAGAAGTATGAGGAGGCACTGAAAGATTACAGCAAGAGGTTCGCAATTGCCATAGAGAGGTGGAAGTCTCTCAGAATGAGGTTCACACTCTCCACATAGAACTGAATGCCTCACACCAGGACATATTGCAGAATAAGGTTCATACACTCCACGTAACACTGGATGCCTCACACCAAGAGATCAGGAGTTGCCGCATGGAACTGGAAGTCTCTAAAAAGGAACTTCACAGTCATGCTGAGGAGCTCGACATCTCTCAAAAAGGCGCCTACAGTCAGTATGGATCTTAAAGTCTCTCAGAAGGAGCTTCACACCCGCAACCTAGAGATAAAATTCTCACGCCAGGAGACCGGGAGTCTCAACTCAGAAGTGCGTAAATAGAAAGAGGACTACAAGGAGGCCCTGAATATTACAGAGACTGTAAAAAGAGAAAATACAAGTACAAGTGCTCCAGGAACGACTGATTACCCAGTTTGTCCCCGCAAAGCAGCATAAGAAACTGAAGAATACCCTGACCATCACCAGAGCATCGCTAGAGGCCAAGCTTAGAGGCCAGGTGACTCAGTACAAGAGGGAACACAAGAAGGTCCAGAAACTGTGGCAAGCAGCAACGACCCTGGTGATGGAATCTGCAGAGCTCCAAAATATGAAGGATACGTGGAAACAAGCTCAGAGAAAGCACAGTGAAGAGATGAAGACCCTGAGAGGGGAATTGTAGGATGCTCTCAAGAAACAAGGATATCTCGCTGATGAGTTGAACTTGCAACAAAGCCTAGAAGTGGAAGAGCTAAAGCTGGCAGCTAAATACACATCCCAGCAATTTACAGCTCTGCAGACACAGATTCCTGAGCTCAAGATACAGCTCGCCCAAAAGGAAGAGAGAGTGAAGAGGGGTCCATTCGGCAAGTGGCCACCCTGGCACTGCGCTATGAGGCCAAGATGGCTGATGCCCGCAAATTGCTTAAATTGTTAAAAACGGTATAAAGTATTGATGACCGGAGTTACCAGTAGTACTGTTATGTTATCCACAAATAGTGTATGATTTGCGGGTACCCATCTGTAGATGAAGACAGGGTGGGTTATGGAAGTCCAATGTAAAGTATAGGAAAACCCTGACCTGTTTTGGGCCGGGGAGGATTTCCCGGTCAGGGTAAGCCTTCCGAAGCAGGCCCCCTGCACCTATTTGAGGCTAGTTTTCACCCACAGACCCCCAGTAAGTGTGTATTCTGTCTGTATTTTGTATTTCACTGTGTGTATGCGGGTTTACCCGAATAAACCTAATTTTATTCCACTACTATGTTTTGCCTATTGAATGACCGTGGTTAAAAGGTGTTAAAAGTCCTGGTCTCCCGTGACAACAGGTCTTGATTTTTATGTGAATGTTACTCTTGCAAGCAGCTGCTGCTGCAATAAGGTTTTGTAACAGATTGTTTTTGCCTTAAAAAAATAAGTGTGGGACTGAGTTTTACCACGACATGGGTATAGTGAGATATTAGGGTGAGATGTAAGGAGGGGCAGAGGATGGTATAGTGAGATATTAGGGTGATAGGTAAGGAGGGGCAGAGGATGGTATAGTGAGGTATTAGGGTGAGATGTAAGGAGGGGCAGAGGAGGGTATAGTGAGATATTAGGGTGAGATGCAAGGAGGGGCAGAGGGGTGTATAGTGAGATATTAGGGTGAGATGCAAGGAGGGGCAGAGGGGTGTATAGTGAGATATTGGGGTGAGATGTAAGGAGGGGGGAGGAGTGTATAGTGAGATATTAGGGTGAGATGTAAGGAGGGGGAGAGGAGGGTATAGTGAGATATTAGGGTGAGATGTAAGGAGGAGCAGAGGAGGGTATAGTGAGATATTGGGGTGAGATGTAAGGAGGGGGGAGGAGTGTATAGTGAGATATTAGGGTGAGATCTAAGGAGGGGGAGAAGAGGGTATAGTGAGATATTAGGGTGAGATGTAAGGAGGGGCAGAGAAAGGTATAGTGAGATATTAGGGTGAGATGTAAGGAGGGGCAGAGGAAGGTATAGTGAGATATTAGGGTGAGATGTAAGGAGGGGCAGAGGAGAGTATAGTGAGATATTAGGGTGAGATGTAAGGAGGGGCAGAGAAAGGTATAGTGAGATATTAGGGTGAGATGTAAGGAGGGGCAGAGGGGTGTATAGTGAGATATTGGGGTGAGATTTAAGTAGGGGGAGAGGAGGGTATAGTGAGATATTAGGGTGAGATGTAAGGAGGGGCAGAGGAAGGTATAGTGAGATATTAGGGTGAGATGTAAGGAGGGGGAGAGGAGGGTATAGCCTTAAAAGAGAATGATAATAATACAGGATTTAATAAGAAGTCAGGAGAGGGATTTCAGCAGGGGAGACGCTGAGACAGATTTCGGAAAGGGTAAAGTGATTCTGGCATCACCGTTTAGGATAGGTTGTAGGGGAGACAGGTGAGAGGCAGGAAGCCTGTCAGCAGGTTAGTTACAGTAGTCGAGATGGGTGATAATGAGGGCCTGCGTTAGATTTTTAGCAGTAGAGGGACAGAGGAAAGGGCAGATCTTTGCAATGTTATGAACGTACAACGGCAGGTTTTATCTACCTTTTGAATGTGAGGGAGGAGTCGAATGTGACCCCTAGGCAGCGTGCTTGTGCTACTGGGTGAATGATGGTAGTTCCAACAGTAATGTGGAAGGAGGTAGTAGGGCCAGGTTTGGGAGGAAATATGAGGAACTCCATCTTTGCCATGTTAAGTTTAAGTTGGCGTAGGGCCATCCAGGATGATATAGCAGAGAGATATTCAGAGACTTTGGTCTGTACAGCAGGTGTAACGTCAGAGGTTGGAAGGTAAATTTGTATCATCAGCATAGAGGTGATATTTGGACCAAAGAGATGTGATCAGGTCACCCAGAGAGATTGTGTAGAAGTTGTGGCCTTGATGTCGCTGCGGAGCGCTGTTGCCTGCACAGAGGTGATTGACAGGTCAGCTAAAGGACACCACTAAAGGTCTGAGGTAGGGATTCAAATAAACCGACCAGAGTCCTGTAAGAGTATCGGTAGTCGGTAAGCAGGCAGGGATCAGGGCTGGTGGCAGAGTTCAGGGCAGGAGGAAAGCAACGAGATCGGGATCACGGACCTCACATAATAAGGGTGAAGCCCGGCTGGCTGCCCCAATACCGTGTGTAATGGCCACCTCTGTGAGGCTCATTTCAGCCAGTGTATGTAATGTTTTGTGTAACCTCTTCCAGAACCGAGCTATAATCACTGTGGGATGTCTGGAAGGGGAAAGCTGTATGAATTGGGGAAAGGGGTCTGTAACATTAAAAATGCACTTTTATTCCCCATGTTAGAATGAAACATGTCCCCATACAATTAGTAAGGGAGGCAGTAATGTGATTTATATGTTATAAGTATTTCTCTGTATCCAGACCCAGTAATTCACTTATCTGGGCTGTCTGCAGAGAAATGCCGGGTCGTGACAAAAGGCTGGGTGCCAGGACAAATGGTGAGCAGGGATGGGCTGATTTTTAGGTCCGGGGATGTGCTCTCAGCGGAGTAGGGCCTTTGTTCCCCGCCGACACTGAGGCGCCTTCCCAGCAGGAGATATAGGGCTGGCCAAAGGCAGCCATTGCCGGGTCTGAGTCCCATAGGCGTGATCCCCATAGGCAAGTTTACAGTCACAGTCGATCGCCTCCTCCCATTGGTGCAGCCGGCCGAGCCCTCATCCTCCGATTGGCTGCACCGTCACGATCCGCGCTGTGATTGGCCGGCGGCTCCTCCATTAAAAGTATAGCCAGCGGGGGGATGGAAAGAAAGAGGATACCGGCGCCACAATAAATGTAAAGCAAAAAGTCCAAACCATAAAGTGTACTGACAGTACAGTCACACGAACTGCGGGACTTCCGGGCGGATATGACGTCACGCCTCACGATACACTTTATGGTTTGGACTTTTTGCTTTACATTTATTGTGGCGCCGGTATCCTCTTTCTTTCCATGCTCCCTGACTGACTGTACTGTCAGTATTTACCTGGCTGCCAGTGTTTGTTTACTCAATATTTTATTAAGTACACTTTTTATATTGTCTGTAGCGCTGTTCCACACCGTCTTTTTTGCTAATAGCAAGCGGGGGGGCTATGTAAGGAGCACGGCCGGAGCAGGGAACCAGACAATCCCTGGAGTCGATCGGAGGCACGGCTAGTGGGCTTTTCAAAAGTGCTCTATGGGAAATAGCACTGAGCTTGATGGAGAAGCGCCAGAGAAGCCCGACCAGCGGAGAACATCTTTGGAGTTGATCAGAGATATGGCTGGCGGGAGATTCCAAAGGGCTTTGTGCAGAATAGCACTGATCTAAGCAGAGAAGTACGGGACGTGAAGCGGGCAGGATAAGCCTCCTGAAGCAGGCTCCTGAACCTAGTTGAGGCTAGAGACTTTCCCTCAGTCGGTGTGTATATTGGGAATGTGTATTTTGTGTGTTTGTTGGCTTGCCAGAATAAACTTTCATTTATTTAATAATTGTGTCCTGTCTGGTGATAGTGATCCCATAGTGACATATTCCATCAGATTGTTATCTATTTGGTCAGAATCTGATCCCAGACCCCAGAGTATTTGCTGGAGAGTCAGAGGGTCAAGTCACTTGTAGGACCAAATTGAACTAATGACAGTAATATGTCTCACAAGGTAAAGCTAGGAGATTTATGCTGGTGTACTGCTCCCTGCGCTGACTACTCTTTCAGTGAAGGACGGCCTCACATTCCCTGAGCTGCCCAGATTCTAGCAGGACATCCACCACTCTGTATGGAAAAGGCTTCACCTGTATACCTTATTGATAAACTAATGTAGAGGGTTATATCTCGCTCCCGAAAAATGCACCTCTCCTTCCAGCCATGACTCCATCCTTACCCCGTACCTGCGATTCCCCACCCGCCGTAAAACCAGACAGTGTTTATTGACAAACTGTGTCACTGACAAAGTTCACACACGGTACTCGGGTTGAACCCCGTGCGAGGTTTGAGGAGACTACAAATCCCAGCGTCCCCCTCTCCTTCTGCGAGTTGCTTTATCTCCCTGTGCCTCAGCCACAGATAATTAGATTGCCAGTTCTTGGGGAAATATACGCACTGTGCCTGCAACTTCTATGTAAGTTGCGTACACTATATAAGAAGTACCATATATATGTAAAACTTGGAGCCTAAATGTGAAGATAATTTAGAAGCTTCAGACAACGTAAAGACGTATGGAGAGATGCATGCTGGGTAGTAACCGAAGAGACAGGAACAAGAATGAATGGGTTCGAGATCACACAACAATCTGTGACATCACATGGTGGAAGAAATAAAAATGGCGACGGGACGGACATATCACAAAAAGAAATGACCATCGTTTGACAAAGATGGAACTCAACTGGATTCCAAGAGAGATTAAAAGACCGAGACGATGCCCAAAAATAAGATGGAAGGATGGCAAGATGAGACAATGTGTTGGGTGACGTGGAGAAGAGAGGCTGTAACCGCAGGACCTGGGAGATCATTGGAGAGGCTTCATCTAGCAGTGGGGAGACACGGGCTGGAGAGGATGGGATGAGAATGTGTGGGAGCGACGTGGAGAAGAGAGGCTGTAACCGCAGCACCTGCGAGATCATTGGGGAGGCTTCATCCAGCAGTGGGGAGACACGGGCTGGAGAGGATGGGATGAGACAATGTGTGGGGGCGACGTGGAGAAGAGAGGCTGTAACCGCAGCACCTGGGAGATCATTGGGGAGACACAGGCTGATATGAGAGAAAGACAAAGAGAGAGAGCTCCAGATTTATATGTCTGTCTCAATTAGTCTCAACCCCGCCCTTCCTCATTGTCATGTGAATTTGATAGACTATTTAAGTACACCTATAATACCCACACACACACACACACACACAAACAAAAGTCTTTGACATCATCACACAGGGGAAGAAATTAAAATGGCGATGGGCTGGACAAATTACAAGAAGAAATTACCATAGTTGGACAAAGATGGAACTCAACTGGATTCCAAGAGAGATTAAAAGAAGAGAGGCCGCCCAAAAGTAAGAAGGGAGGATGGGATGAGGGAATGTGTCGGAGCACCCCCTCCCTCCCCCTTGCAAACAGGGCACACTACCAGAGAACCAGTGCACAAATCCCAACATTATACAACATATAGTAATTCATAAGACACGGCGCAACACGTAAAACTACACAAGAACATGGCATCCGGAGAGAGAGGGGGAGAAGAGAGAGAGAAGAGGGTGGGGGGGGGTGAAAAGAGAGAGAGGGGGGAAAGAAAGAGGGGAGAGAAGAGCAAGGGGAGAGAAGAGCAAGGGGAGAGAAGAGCAAGGGGAGAGAAGAGCGAGAGGGGAAGGAGAGAGAAAGGAGAGAATAGAGAGGGAGGAGAAGAGAGAGGGGGAAGAAAAGATAGAGGGGGAAGAGAGAGATAGGGAGAGAAGATGTATGTATGTCTTTATTTATATAGCGCTTCACAGCAGTAATACACGTGACAATCATAAATAACAAATAATACAAATAGCAGATCATGGGAATAAGTGCTTTAGACATACAGTAAAAGTAACATTTAGGAAAAGGAGTCTCTGCTCTGAATAGCTTACAATCTAATTGGTAGGAGGAACATACAGATACCGTTGGAGGGCATACTGGTAAGTGTGTCTGCAAGGGGCCAAGTTTTATGTATAAGGTGTATAGTGTTAGCCACGGGGCTACTCATATGCTTCGTTAAGCAGGTGTGTTTTAAGGTGGGTCTTAAAGGTGGATAGAGAGGGTGCTAGTTGGGTATTGAGGGGAAGGGCTTTCCAGGGGTGCGGGGCAGTCAGTGAGAAAGGTTTAAGGTGGGAGAGGGCTTTAGATACAAAGGGGGTAGAGAGAAGACATCCTTGAGCAGAACGCAAGAGTCAGGATGATGCATAGTGAGAAATTAGGGCTGAGATGTAAGGAGGGGCACAAGAGTGTAAAGCTTTAAAAGTGAGGAGAAGAATGGAGTGTGAGATGCGGGATTTGATCAGAAGCCAGAAGGGATTTCAGCAGGGGAGGCACTGAGACAGATTTAGGAAAGATTACAGTGATTCTGGCAGCAGCATTTAGGATAGATTGTAAGGGAGAGAGGTGAGAGGCAGGAAGGCCGGACAGCAGGAGGTTACAGTAATCGAGTCGGGAGAGAATGAGGGCCTGTGTCAGAGTTTTAGCAGTCGAGCAACAGAGGAAAGGGCATATCTTTGTGATATTGCAGAGGAAAAAGCAACAGGTTTTAGAAATGTTTTTAATGCGAGAGGAGAATGTGAGAGAGGAGTCGAGTGTGACCCCTAGGCAGTGTGCTTGCGCTACTGGGTGTATGACTGAACTTCCAACAGTAGTGTGGAAGGAGGTAGTAAGGCCAGGTTTGGGAGGAAGTATGAGGAACTCTGTTTTGCCATGTTAAGTTTATGTCGGTGGAGGGCCATCCAGGATGATATCGCAGAGAGACATTCAGAAACTTTGGTCTGTACAGCACGTATAAGGTCAGGGGTTGAAAAATAAATTTGTGTGTCAGCATAGAGGTGAAATTTGAACCGAAGAGATGTAATTAGGTCACCTAGAGAGAGTGTGTACAGAGAAAAGAGAAGAGGTCCCAGGACAGAGCCCTGGGGTACCCCCACAGAGAGATCAATAGAGGAGGAGGAGTTAGCAGAAGAGACACTGAAAGTACGATGGGAGAGTTGGATGAGATCCAGGATAAAGCTTTGTTCCGAATACCATGGAGAATGGAGAATGTGAAGGAGAAGAGGGTGGTCCACGGTGTCAAATGCTGCAGAGAGGTCAAGTAATATGAGCAGAGTGTAATATCCTCTGTCTTTGGCAGCATGGAGGTCATCAGTTATTTTAGTGAGGGCTGTTTCCGTGGAGTGAGCAGTGCGGAAGCCAGATTGTAGAGGGTCTAGGAGAGAATAGTTGTTGAGAAAGTGGAGCAAGCGAGAGAATACAAGATGTTCAGAGAAAAGTGGAGATGTCTCAGGACAGTGCCCTGGGATACCCCCAGAGAGAGGTCGATAGAGGAGGAGGAAGTGTTAGCAGAAGAGACGCTGAAAGTACGATGGGAGAGGTAAGCGGAGATCCAGGATAGAGCTTTGTTATGAATGCCAAGAGTATGGAGAATGTGAAGGAGAAGAGGGTGGTCCACAGTATCAAATGCTGCAGAGAGGTCGAGTAGTATGAGCAGAGTGTAATGACCTTTGTCTTTGGCAACATGGAGGTCATTAGTTATTTTAGTGAGGCCTGTTTCAGTGGAGTGAGCAGTGCGTAAGCCAGATTGTAGAGGGTTTATGAGAGAATAGGTGTTGAGAAAATGGAGCAAGCGAGAGAATAGAAGACGTTCAAGGAGTTTAGAGATAAAAGGCAGGAGGGAGACAGGTCGATAATTTGAAAGACAGGTAGGGTCAAGCTCGCTGTTTTTGAGTAATGGTATAACTTGCATGTTTGAAGGAGTGAAAGGTACCAGAGTAGAGGGAGGAGTTTAAAATGTGTGTGAGCGTAGGGATTATAGTAGGAGCAAGGGGTTTTAGGAGATGGGAGGTAATGGGGTCAAGAGGGCAAGTAAGTGGTAGATGGAGAAGAGGAGAGATTTCCTCCAGAGGCATTCAGGGGAACGAGTGCAGGAATGCAGCATGCATGTGTGGGAATTTAGCCAGGGTCTGGGGTTAGAAGGGTGAGAACGGCAGAGAGAAAGCGGGGCATGTAAATCAAGAAAGGAGGATAGGGCAGAGTTGTAGTTCTTGATCAGGAGAGGAGAGTGAGGAGCGTAAAGTGGAAACAAAAGCTGGTAAGTTAAAAGAGCGCAGGTTTCTGCAGAAGCAAGGGGTAGATGGAGGTGGAGAAGGGGTGAAGCGAGAGAGAGAAAATGAGATGAGACGATGTTCAGAGAGAGGAAGGGGCAAAATGGAGAAATCAGAGATAAAAGTTTTTATTGAAAACCAGGTCTATCTCTTGAAAAAAAGGTAATTTAGTTAAACCCTTTGGCCAAAGCGTCATAAGCCTGCAAGCCACATCAAGGCACACCCCTGTCTCTGATAAAAGAAGCCGTCTGTTTTTTGGGGGCTAAACTGAATTTTGGGGCTAAACGAAATGTAATATAACTGGTTCATAATATTCGTCTTATTTGAGAGGCAGAGAGCCAGAGATGACGGAGGAGCACGTGGAAAGGGTGACATACAGTCAAACTATCATCACACCGCAAAAGTAGAGCTTTTCGGCTAAGAGTTGAGCAGATTGAGGGTTGTGGGTCTGAGGCTGGAGACTTGCACCGGGCGGTGTGACATGAGGGCACCAGGCGGTGTGACGTGAGGGCACCGGGCGGGTGTGACGTGAGGGCACCGGGCGGGTGTGACATTAGGGCACCGGGCGGTGTGACGTGAGGGATGTATTACTAATGTTTATAAAATATTTAAATAACATATGTGTGTGGGATCCGTGTTATAGTGTTCCACAGTGTCTGGATAACCAGATGTTGAATACAGGCATACCCCGGTTTAAGGACACTCACTTTAAATACACTCGCGAGTAAGAACATATCGCCCAATAGGCAAACAGCAACTCACGCATGCGCCGGTCAGCACGTATTTTTGATAGGAATTACAAACAATTTTTTCTATCTGCCAAAGTTACAAAAAAAAAAAACAGTAGAAATTTTGGTGCATAATCAAATCCCATTTATAATTGAGCAAACCATAAAATATAGAGATGGCAGATTTTTAATATTAGTGGGATCACTCCATGGTAAAGCACTTACGGTAGCGAATCTGTATGCTCCAAATCAATCCAATTCAAACATTTTTACATCATTTTTCCAAGTGTTAGGAAGTATAGCAAAGGGATATACGATATTAGCAGGGGATTTCAATACAGTCCTCAACTCCAATGTAAATAGGTCCGATAAGTCAAAAAGCGAGGATACAAAAGCTCTTTTACGGGGGGGCTAAGAGATACCCAATTAACTGATATCTGGAGAGAATTGCACCCAAAACGAAAGGGTATACATTCTTTTCACACCCTCACCAAACCTAGAGTAGAATAGACTACATCTTTGTGTCTAAATGGGATTATCCCAAAAGTTTACTTCTCCAAGATCCACGAGATAGAGGGGGAGGAGGAGTGAGAGAGGGGGGGTGGGGGGGGGGGGGAGGGGGGGGTGGTGGGGGAGAGGGGGTTGCTGGGGGGGAGGGAGAGAGAGGGAGGTGCTGGGGGGGAGAGAGGTGATGGTTGGACAGAAGGAGGTGGGAGGGAGAGAGAAGGGTGGACGGAGGATTCCATACAAAAGATTCTGTTAAAATTGGGGGGCGGATTGCATGGTAGAGGACAGAGGTGATTCCCTTGGTTAAAGATTGGGCGTTACACCAGGATTCAAATGGAGTTATTTTTAGTGGTACTTTTCTTGGTGTTTAGATTGGATGAGGTGTCTAAGCTGTAAATATCTATAGAATTCGGTATTTGGGATGTTACATTGTGATTGTATCGTAGGGAAGGTCTTAATAGTATGTAACTCCATCACATCTCTCACCCTACTGCTGTATCCATAGATTTGTCTGGTTCTTATTGTAACCTGGCAAAAAATAAGATTTTGAGAACAAAGGGTACATCATGGAGAAGGGTGGTCAAATAGTTTCTGGATTTAAGGGAATCCCACAAATTACATGAGAAGGTCAAAACGTATTTTTATATATTCTTTGTGAAGCGCTGAGTACACTTTTGGCGCTATATAAATAAAGACATACAATACAATATTGAATGTGGTCTACTGTTCTTTTCCAGCCAGAGGATATGCTGGAGCTCCTCAGGGTGTCAAACCAAATCTTCCACTTCTACCCATCTTTTCTCAGTTGGGTTGTGGTGCCAACTGATTAATTGTCTTGGTGAGCTGCCTTGTAGTATCTCTTGAACTCCGGGAGCGCCAATCCACCCTCTGATTTAGGGCAATCTAGAATGGAGCTGTTAATCCTTGTTTTTTTGTTTTACCAAATGTAGCGAATTATTCTATTTTGCAGTAGTTGGAATTGAGCAATATATCACACATGTAGATATATATATATATATATATATATATAATCTAATAGATATCTATATATATATATAGTAGATATATATAGATATATATCTCTGCATGGTGATATATTGGTCAATTCCATATAGATATATATATATAAATATATTAGTAATATCTATATAGACATATCTATAGCTATATATATATATATATATATATGCGCGTTGAGTCCCAAGATCCTGAGCATTACACTGGAAAGGGAACTGCAAGTGATCTGTCGTAGTTTCCGGGCGTTAACAACCAGAAGCAGCTCCATCCGACAGCCAATCGCAGCCAACACCAGCGCCACGGAAGCGGTGAGATCGTCAGTCACAACACTGCCCAGATTTGTATCTGTTTAATCCCTAAAAGCATGGACTCCTCGTCAGTGCGCATTCTGTAGGACCTTATCTTTTATGGTCAAAGTTTTTGGTGCGTTGTTTCTGCTTTCTCCGGAGATTACCCACACCTGCAGCTGTGTATACAGCTTTGCCACTGATTGCAAGATGCTCGTTATGATTTATTAGTCTGAGAATAACCTTTGGGGGTCACTTCCGCGTGTCTGCTTCACTACGTTATTACCCTATGGGGTCCTTTATGTTTCTTCTTCCCATATGGCTGGTGCTATCCTCCGCGCCCTTTTCTCTGAAACGGTTTCTTATCCAAGGTTGAGTGAGGCCATTTTTTATACCCCATTTGGGTTCAAACTCCCTTTTCACTTTGTAGTTTTAATATACACAATACTCACTATTGCATGGAGTAGATGGATTGGACAATAGGTCCCGGATTGACTCATTTGTGTTTTTGATGTTAGCACGGTGTCACTTTACACGTATGTATATTGTTCTCATGGTTATATCTGAACACTGCTCACGTTTATTATCGGTTAATATTTGTAATTGTATGAGAGCGCCACCCTATACCCCTTGTGTTTTTCCATTTCTTTGGGTAAGTTTATATTGAGAGATTCCGATTTTGTCTGATTAATTTTGAAAGCAGAGACTTGGTTGAACTTTCCTAGGATCGCAAAAACGTTGGGAAGAGATGTGAGTGGTCTCGACAGTGTTAAAATCACATCATCGGCGTACAGAGCCACCTTATGTGTCTGCTCTCCAACTGTTATTCCTTCTATATCAGGGCTTTGTCTAATGTGCGCTGCTAGGGGCTCAATACAGAGGGCAAACAGCAAGGGGGACAAAGGGCAACCCTGCTTCGTTCCGCTATTGATGCTAAATTGTTCCGAAGGGAAGCCCTGGTGTCGCACCCTTGCCGTCGGGCCTTCATACAAAGCTAGTATGGCATTTAAAAGGCGTCCCTCGAAACCAAATGCCTTCAATGTCTCTTTTAAATAGGGCCAGTCTATCCTATCGAAGGCTTTTTCTGCGTCTAGATTTAATACCATGGACTGGATGTTTTTTTGTTTGGCCAGATCAATCAAATCTATAATCCTCCTGGTATTGTCCGCCGCCTTCCTGTCTTTGATAAACCCTACCTGATCCGGGTGGACTAACCCGGGAAGGACGCTACCCATCCTGTTTGCTATAAGTTTGGAGAATATTTTAACATTCGAATTGATCAGGGAAATGGGCCGGTAGCTCTTGCACTCTGCCGGGTCCTTACCGGGTTTATGGATCAGGGGATTGAAGCCTGTAACATTTGTGTTGGGAAGGAGGCCCCTGCTAAAATTTCGTTAAAGAGTTTTAACAGATGGGGAGCTAGTACTTTCAGATATTTCTTATAGTATACATTAGAAAACCCATCTGGCCCAGGCGCTTTTGCTGGTTTAAGTGTCTTAATTACCTCCGTCACTTCCTCTAGTGTGAAGTCCTTCTGTAATACCTCTCTCACATCCCTGCCCAACCTCGGTAGTTTTGCCTCCTGCAGAAATAATTTTAGCAGCTCTGTATTTTTCTGGTTGTGGGTGACCTTGTTTCCATTGTACAATGTGTCGTAGAAACATTGAAATTCTTCTACTATTTTTCTAGGATTGGATGTCAGGTCCCCTCCTTGTGTTCGAATGGCGTGAATGTGGTAATTTGGAAGCCTGTTTTTGAGCTTATTGGCAAGTAAAGTCCTGGCTTGTTAGCTTTTTCGAAAATTTTACGTCTGTCCATGCCATTTCTCTCTCTGCCTGGCGGATAAGAGGAGATTGAGCTTAATTTTAGTGTCTAATAGTTCTTTCAAACTTTGTTCTTGTTTATGCGCTTTATGGAGTTGCGAGAGATCTGCTAGCTTCTTTTCCAATTCTCTGATTTTGGCTTCTCTCTCTCATTTGCGTTTAGCTGCCAAATTCATTAAACTCCCTCTGAGGGTGGCCTTATGGGCCTCCCACAGTGTGGAGTGTGCTGACACACTCCCCTCATTCTCCTTGAAATATTCCTCGATCTTATCTCCCACCTCCCTTTCTATATCTGGGATTTTTAGTAATATTTCATTTGTTTCCAATTCGCTAGAGGCCTGTCTAGCGGAATTAGTGTGCATCACAGCTCGATAGATGCATGGTCAGACCATGAAATATCATGTATCTCCGTGCGAGAGACCCCTGGAACCATTCTATTTGACACAAGGAAGTAATCTATCCTACTGTATCTGTTATGTGGATGTGAAAAAAACGTGTACTCCTTCACCCCCTTATGTTGTTCTCTCCATATGTCTAAGAGTTGACAGTCTCTCAAACCCTGGTTTATTGTTAACACGTCCTGTCTGTGTCCAGGTCAGGATTCAACGTCCTATTCAGGTCCCCTGCTACAATGACGGTACCTTTCGCTACTTTATTTAGCTGATGAAAAAATCTTTTAAAGAAGCCCCCCGCTTGCTCACAGGGATTGGCTGATCTCTAATGGAGCCCATCACTGTAATGTACCTCCCATCTTTGTCTGTACACGTCCCGTCCATTACTAGTGGGATTTTGTTGTGTACTAGAATAGCCACTCCCCTTTTTTTGATAGTTGCTGAGGCTAGAAAGCTCAGTCTAAAATTTTTAGCAAAATTTTTTGGGTAGCTGTCCCTGGAAAAATGTGTCTCCTGCAGAAATAAAATCTCTGCGCCTTTACGCCTATAATCTTTAAACGCCAGTTTCCTTTTTGTTGGACTGTTGAATCCCTTTACATTGTGTGATATTAACACTATTTCGTTACTCATCTTTAATCCTGGGAGCTCCTATCCGTGCTGTTTTAATGATGTCTTGGCTGCCTTTCAACTTTTTGGGATCCCGATAAAGCCGGCTTTTCATCTATGCTTGCCAGGTGGTAGGTGGCTGGAAGGGGGAAGGGAAAAACAGAGGGTAGGAAACAAAGGTGAACAGAAACACAGTACTACATTTAACAATTAACATCAGAGCTCGACGCCAGGTCACATCCCCCCTGGCCCCAAGTCCATTACCTCGGTGCTCTCCCCACTCGTGGCGATCTTCTGGTGTCCCGTCGCCGCCCCTGGCCATCACCCCACGAGTTGCCGCCCCGAGGACTTCGCCGGGAATCAGAGAGACCCCTCTCTCCAGACCCAGCCTGCGGTCCATGCAAACTGTCGAGCAGGATCACACCCCTCCTCTCCTGCCCCGCTCCTAACTACCTTTTATTCAAAACATTCTCTTAACTTTTATGAACCTATTGTCAACCTTTTACTAACCTCTGAACTGCTTCTAAATCCCTTCTTGTCCTAAGCCCTGACTATCTCCTCTAGTGTCTACTGTCTCTACTAGAAGGTGCCCCTGTCCCTGCTTATATTACTTTTTCAACCTTCCCTTTCTATCTTCACCTGTCTCCCCCTGGGATCTCTCTATCGCCTTCTTTCACACCTTCACTTCTTCATTCATCTACCCTTCTTTTAGTCCCCCCGTCTTTCTACCTGCCCTCCTGCTTCTGACTGTCTTCACTTTCTCTCCCAGTTCTCCTCCGATTCGTGTCCTCTACCTACCCTTCCTTAGATCCCTCTCTCTCTCGTTACTACCTTCCACCTCCCTTTCCATGTCTCCTAATCCCTCCCTGCTCCTCCTCTCCCTTCCAGCCCTTCCTGCCCTACCTCTCTTACCCCTGCTCCGCCATTGTTACCCCTGTACCTCCCCCGCTCCGTCTGATCACTCCCCTCCAACTCTCTCTCGTCTCCCAGCCTTCCCTTACCCGTTCTTACCCTCCTCTTCCTCCCTCCCCCCCCTTCCGGCTCTTATTGAGGTTTGCTCCGTCATCCAGCACCGCCGCCGCCGCTGCCTCTTTATGATGTTTTCTGCGTCCACTTCCGGTTTACGTGCCACCTCCAAGATGGCGCCCGCCAACTTGCCACTCGGTGATGACGTAGTTCCGCCCTGCCGCCATCTTGGATTCCTCTTCACGCCATGATGGACGTTCGCGATCTTCCTCCTGCTTCCCGCCAGCCTGTACATTCCTGGTCCTGCGTTTCAGCATGGATCTCTGGATACTCCACTGTTGCCGCCATCTTTCTTCATCCGCAGGGCCTGAGAACCCAGGTAAGGCAAAGTTATTTTTGCAGGTTTTTCCTTCTGTCTCCAGCTTGTAATTGCCGGGAGGTCCTTCTTTAGTAGGACTCTTCAGCTCAGGAACTTGTTGCACCTAACCCCGTCTACAACACCGGATGAACTTGTGCATTTTAATAACTTGTGGTGCAATAACTTTTGAAATAAAACTTGGAACTTTTGCCTATTGAGGCTTATATCAAGGTTTAATTCCCCCCCCCCCTTTGTCCTTAGCAGCTTTTGCACTGCTGATCCACGTGGGGTCCACGGGAGCCTCTTCTGGTCTTTCGGCTGTGATAGCCTCCTCCAGCCCTAATTTGTTTAGAAATGCAGACCCTTCCTCCAGTTCCCTCATTGTGAAGGACCGGCCATTCCTGATCCCCATGAGGCCGAAAGGGAAGGTCCAGCGATACCTTATTGTATCAGAAGCCGGGTACCCACAAATTCCACCGCTGGTAGGGGACGTGTTTTTTGTAAGACAGCCTCCCTGGATCTGAAATGGTGCATCCTCACAATGATGTCCCTAGGCTGTTCCGTTTGCAGCGTATTCGCCCGCAGGGCTCTGTGGCATCTGTCTAAAGCCAAGTACTCTTTTGGTGTATCCGGGAGTATACTCTCTAGCCACCGGCTCATGAACTCCTCGCAGTCCTGCACTGACTCTGGTACCCCCTGGATCCGCAGGTTGTTTCTTCGGTCGCGGTTTTCGGCGTCCTCTTGTCTGTCCTTAATCTCGTTGATTTGACTCTGCAGATCCGCTGTTTTTTTATCATTTCTTTTTATTGACTTTATTGTCTGATCCACTTTAGTCTCTAATGCTCCGGTTCGCTCACCCAGCCCTGTAACTTTTTTCAAATCTTTTATCCCTGCTTGCAGCATAGATTTCAAGTCCTTGTAAAGCTTGTTAAAGTCACATTGCCTCACTGGCCTCTGTGCTAAGCTGTCCATTTCTTCTTCATCTCCCTCCAGCTCCATTTCAGAGCCTGTGTTCGAAATGGGTGCCATTTCTGCATCAGCACATGCCGCCCGGGATTTCCCAAAATATTCAGACATCCCCCTCTTCCTCAGGGTTTTCACTCCTCTCTTTGACATCCTGAGACCTTAATGAATCTTTTGTGATATTTGGTGACAAAATCCGGATATTTTTATAGGTTTTGAATGCTTATATTGTTCAGCGGGGCTCAGAGCAGCTAAGTTATGCTACCATGCTCTTTGCCGTCGTAGCTCCGCCTCCTTATGTTGACCATTTAAAGCAGCAGAACTACATTCCTCCCCTTTGGTTTCTTATTTGTAAATGTAAAGCGTGTGAATGTATTATGCTACATTCTTATCCAACAAACATTCCCAGCTAGCTCAATCTCCTACACCCACCACATCATGAATATATATTTATGTCAAAAGAGTGCTACTGTGTGTGGCAAATGTATACAACAAAAGACAGGGGTGAAAAGACCTTGCAGCTGGGAATGTGTGCCAATTTCTGACTGGTAACAGTTGTATGGAGGTAGGTGGCACCTCCCCCCAGAGCTCACTCCTCCTCCTCACCTTTTTAACTTGGGAGGTCTTTTCACATTGCTGCAAGGAATACAAAAAAGAATGGGGGAGCACAGTTATAGGAAACGGGCAGTGTATTGTGACTAGTAATCGTTATAGATAGAGCAGTTTACACAGCTGTAAAGGTGATAGTTCACGGGGCGGATACCAGACTCAATATATATACATACAATGGTGTGTATGTGTGGGTGGAAAGGTAAAAGAATATATAACTTACACGGCCTTGTGTAAGTTCAGTCGCATCAGGGTTTCTTTGGGTTTCCCGTCACCTTGGAATGATGTGATCTTCTACGATTTATACTTCTTCTTCTTGGTGTATATTCAGCTTTCCTCGTTCATTCGATGTGCCCCTCCAGGGGGATTTCCTCTCATGTAAACAAAAAGAGGGTAAGGTTAACTCACATATATATAGAGGCGACAATATGGGGAAGGATGGTATAGTGGAAGACCATTAAAATATAATGGTACGATCATGCACTCACACGGGCTAATGTGAGCCTTCTCTTATCTTGGTATCTTATTGTTGCCCGTTAGGGATAACTTTCAATTGGTTATAGGTGGTGATGAAGGGGGGGAACAATAAGATATAACACAATACTCACACGGGCCAGTGTGAGTACACACTCCTAGTGGTTTCTTGACATTTTTGTTCCTGTTCTTTATGCACCTCTAAAGCTGAAGATGGGGTGGACACAGATGAAATGACACTATGGTCTGCAGGGTAAAACTTTATTTTAATAAAAACATGGATATAAAAACAAGAAAAAAAGAAACCAAAGGCTTCTATAATGATAAAAAGCTAGGGGAGTAGTGTGGTATATAGTGGTAGGGAGTCTCTCCTTCCGCGTCCGGATGGGGAGCTACGACTGCACCTCTGCCTCCTCTAAAATAAGCTAAAAAATGTCCCAACTGAAGAGTAGAGCAACGCGTTTCGTCCGGAACTGGACTTCCTCAGGCTCATTGCTGCAAGAACAGGACCTATTATGGTTCTTTCCCCTCATACAGAGGTAAGAGGAAGGGTCCACAGTGTAGTGTAGGACCTGCATTTTTGGTTATACCTTGACGTTTGGTATGCAGGCTTATGACGCTGTGGCCAAAGGGTTTAACTAAATAACCAAGAAAATATTAATTATTGAAGTATTTAAACTTTATAATTATTACCAGTGTTCGACAATGCTAAACATTTACACACCCGGGCCGGGTGGATTTAACCCCCGGGCGAGTAAATATTGGCCCAAGCAGCACACGTGTTTGTTTTTTTAAATTTACCCCCGCTCGCGCTAAATTTTCCCTGCTTGCGCTGGCCGAAAAAAAAAAAAAAAAAATGGTCACGGGGGGGGGGGGGGGGGGGGGGGGGGGGGGGGGGGGGGCTGGGGGGGGGGGGGGGGGGTCTGAACGGGGCAGTGGTGGTGCTTGGTCCTGCTGCCTTTCCTCTTCTTCCCCCTGTCGTGTATGTGTATGCATGGGTGTGTGTGTGTGTGTGTGTGTATGCATGGGGGTGTGTGTGTGTATGCATGTGTGTGTGTGTATGTATGCGTGTGTGTGTGTGTGTATGCATGGGTGTGTGTGTATGCATGGGTGTGTGTGCATGCATGTGTGTGTGTGTATGCATGGGTGTGTGTGTGCATGGGAGAGTGTGATTGTAACAATTTCTTATGCTGTCTACAGTTATTCCTAATGTATTTGTCCCATTCTACACTCACCCAGTCAGTAACCCAGTCAGTCACTGAAGGAAGACCTAATTTCCTCGCCTATGCTTCAGAACTGAGAGGAGCCTTTCCTCTGCCAAGAAAAACTGAAGCCTTGTGACTGGATACACAATCTGCTCCATTTTGCAGCAGACTTCCCCGGAGAAGCTTTCACGCCCTGCCACTGTTATCTTCGATTTTTGATGAACTTTTCAGGCCTGGTAGACGAACGAAATGAAACGTAACGCAAGCCAGGTTTCAAATCCTTTGTCTCAATTTATTACTCATAGGGTAATGACTTTTATACAGAAAAAAAAAAAAGATATTGGTTAGAGGCGTAACATAGGCGTATCCTAGGTGTGTCTTGGGCGTAGCTTTGATTAGAGGCGTGATTTAGGGGCAGGACATATTAGTGGCGTGACTTTTGGGACGTGTTTTCCCAATACAAGCAATGTCTGAATACATAGCTTATTCATTGTCTGTTATCAAAAGAGACCTTGAATCTTTAGCAACTATATTACACTATTTTGCTTCTTGCAGAGAACCATTCTATTATATTCTAATTAAAACATCAGGAAATTGACAACACAAAAGTATCGTAGTAATATCCTGACCAGGAAGAAAGGAAATGCAATTTAGCAGAAACTGAGTGCATTTATGAATTATATTTCAGCAAAAGGCTGACTACAGAATCTTAACTAGTTATGACCAGACAAAATGGAAGCTTAACATGAGTGCAGATTCTGGCCTGACATACTGGTCTTAACAATTCCCTCCTTTTTGTTCTCTAAAAGAACAAATACCCTTACTAGGTACGCTTCTCTATGACTATGGCCTTATGGGGACCAATAGTATCATAGACTCTGTTCATGGCCACATATGAATTATTAGTTGCATACATGGCGTGAGATGAAACTGAAGGTTTCCTTGAGACAAATGAAAGCATTGCACACTTAGCACAGTGAAAAATAACAAAAATTGCTGCGATTATACTAATCACTACAATAAAACCATAGAGAATTTTCATACCCAATTCTCCGATCCAACTAGTGAGTCTTGACATCCAATTTAAGCTAAGGCCTGAGGATTCTTTACGCATGAATTTCCTGTAACTTATCCATATCTTTATGAATAGCGCCAGACTCATCCTCAATATAGGCACAGCACTTCTGTCCTACAAGTTTACAAACACCTCCTTGTGAGGCTAGCAGATAATCAAGAGCCATTCTATTCTGTAATAATACTGTTCGGATCTGCTCTTGTTCATTAGTCAAACGGATGATAGCATCACTTGTCTGATTAAGAGCATCATCAATATTTACCATAAGATCACTGAATTTAGAATAGAGATCCAGAACACCTAAACTAGGTATAAAAAAACCCAGCTGCAATGCGGGTTGTACTAATGATCCTGGTCAGATCTTTTCGATTTCTCAGACTCCCTTGGGGTAACGTGTCAGATACATAGAAAGTGGGATGGATGAAACCCAGATAACAAAGGGCAGTGTGATTGCAGGGTACAATCTTAGTGGCCCACATGCCACACAACCAATATATATATATATATATCATTAAATATTTCTATAGATTAGAAAATGGCTTACATCTCAATATGTCACATAATTTAAGGGTCAGCTATTTCTGAGAATTGGTGGGGGCTAATTTCTGCTAAGAGCGACTGCACAAACATTCTTCTTGCACGCATCTTTCATACTGCATTTACTCAGAATGGCAAAACGGACCAAGATGGCTGCTATGGTCAAAATGGCTGACTTGTGATCCTTTCCTTGTGGTTGACTCACGTCCCTTGGTGACCTCCCACCTTCCTCATATCCAGTCTTCTCAGTCCCCCCATATCCTTAAGAGACAGTCTATTTAAAGAACAGAACAGTTAACCGTTTCATAGTCCTGATGGACCAAGATGTACAAGTTGTGCATAACTTCATTCCTTTCTTTTCCGGCCATTATATCAGCCCAGTTGATTTCTTCTTCGGTCTCTTCTTCTGGGGGACTGGCGACATCATCACCGTAGAGAGGCATAGCGTCGGTGGGGGTTGCAACGCACTTCCTGATCAGAGTTTTGCTGTACTTAATACATAGAGAGCAATGAGTAGGACAAACACACACATACAAAAACATTTGCTAGCTTCGCTCAAAGCAAATCAATCCAACCACCAAGTCCCCATGGTCCCTGAATCCTGGATAAATACACAACATTGCGCTTTAACTAGGGCGCATACATGCCCCTCCTTTTGAGGCTAAAATATAGTCTAGAGCTATTTTATTCTGTGGAGCCATTAATTTAAACTAAACCTATTCTTGGTTAAGTGAGTAAATGTCTGTGGTTGTATGATTTAGGATATCCCTGTAAACCTGTCATACAGTAACCCAACTCCTAAATTTGGGAATAAATTCCCTTAGACTACTTCTTAGCACTTGTGTATTGGGTGCATCTCTTCTGTTTCTAACTCTACCTGTGAGCAATTAACATAACCGTGTGTTTGACTGATAAAGCATTCTCCCACCGGGATATCATTCTGCAAGGAGATTCTATTAACCTAGAAATCCAAACAAAATAAACAAAGTTAAACAAATAATACCTTATACTATTTTGTCATCCTTATGGGACGCCACTTACACAAACATAATGGAGCATACATTGTAACTGAAAAATAATAAAAACCTGTAAAAATAAAAAGTTCAAAGTTTGTGTGTTGAGGCCTGGACATTTTTGCCTATAACCTTTCTCCCTTGATGATTAGTGGTCAGAGAGTATTGTGTCCATCAAAACACTTATTAGCAGGTGCTATGTCTTTGTCTTTATTAGCTGTTTGTGCCTAGGCTGGCACCATTTTGACGTGCGTGATGTGTATCCATGATGATAATAAATTTTTACTGCAATGCTGGTGATGAGTAGTATTTAAATGGCCTTTTCATCTGGGATGAAGAGCGTGCTTGCGTAGAAAATGCTTGACCATTAACCCGTCTTGCATAGGTGCACTTTCAGCTTTAACCTGTACCTAGAAAGACTCAAAAATATATATTAGTTGCATGCAATACTTATTAATTGTTTTTATTACCAATAACATGGTCCTTAATTTGTTACTTTGAACTACTGATGGTCATAACTCATCCCACAAGTGTCTCATAGGGAGAGAATTTATACCTAGAAATAAATTCTTGTATTAATATGGTTACTACTATTATTAGCATCCACAATATTAAACAGATATTCCCTATTAACGCTCCTCAAATTTTAAACTAAGCAACCAATATGGACTTGACATTGCTACAATCCAAGTTCCTAAAACTTGGTACCTCAGCCTGTGCCAAACCAATTGCTTCCATAATCAACTCTATCCTGTCTGCAGGCCATACCCCCAAGACCTGGAAAACTGCCAGAGTTGTCCCAATCGTCAAAAATGGGGACAAAAACACTGTCTCAAACTACAAATCAATCTCTCTTCTCCCAATACACACTCTCATTCATACCTAACTGCCATCTGCCATTTTCTCTGATGCAAATGGTGTCAACCTTTTAGTCATTTAATACTAACTAACCTTAAAACTTGCCCCACAAATCAAGCATCCAAACAGCCTGCACTCATGGCTATTGTCCCACACCCACAGTCACTCATGGCTTTCACCTCAAACACTCCACTGTAACTATTCTGCTAAAAAAAATGAAAAAAAAATGTGAAATGCCCTGTATATAATATATACCCTGTTCACTTATGCAATTATATATCCCCTGTCCTTTAACTCTATGTCCAGGACATACCCAAAAACAAATAAATGGTTACAAAATTATAAATTTGGCAGATATGATATATCCCTCAACATAGGGACGGCTTGCTACCTGCTTTGCTGTGACATCTGCAAAGGTATTATTATTTTTTACCAGGGGCTGTCAGCCCTGTTAGTATGGCAGCAACTTTTTATTACTGCAAGAGCCCTTGGAGTTAACATTGCTATAATAAATTCTGAACCTGCTGTGCATTGTATATCATTTACAACACATCAAGTTCATATCAAATCCCTCTATAGGGATTTCAGAGAGACCTTCAATAACCTATGTATGTATCTCCCCTCTTTTGTTCATATATTAGCTATATATCTGAACAAAAATACAAAAATAGTTATGAAAACAGGTTGCTTGATATAAAGCAAAATTAAACTGGTAAATAGATTTGTATGTGTAGTGACTATAAAAATATTTACTGCTTGTGTTAAAAGAAGAAAAAGCCTGCAGTAGGTCTTTTAACAACTGTGGCATTTACAATATAAGAAAAAATCCTGAAATCCTGAACAAAAGATTTCCTTTTAAAATAGACAAATAATTTTGAACTCTTTGCAAAGTGCTGAGCACACGGCCAGCATTAACTTTAAAAGACACTCTGACTTTAAAAAGAAAAAAATAATTTTCAAAGCGCTTTTTTTCTTTCTGGGAAAACAGCCAGAAACCTCAAAGTACAGATAGCAAACAACGGGTTTCACTGTCTAATTCATATTAACTGCTGGATTAATCCTCACGCAGGGGATTGTAACATTAGTTTAATGTTAAATATGAAGCTTTCCACGCTGTCCTAAAACTGCATTTTGTCTTTCAAAAATTAAATAACGGGAATATTTCAAATTACTTATAAACACCAAATCTATGCCAACAAGAGCATGCAATATTCTTCCACTCATTCCCCTGAATGCCTTCTGAAAGAAATCTCATATTCCTGCAAACTTCCATCAATACATCTTATGCTATCCCGTTTTAACTATGCCCTCTCTTAAACTAACCAAAATATCTTCAAACATGCAACAGTTATACCATGACTAAAAAAACAGCAAGCTTGACCATACCTGTCTTGTATGGCTTCTACACGGCTTATTTAACGGAGACAATTCTCGCTAAAATAACTGACCTCCATGCTGCTAAAGACAGATATCACCACACTCTGCTCACACCACTCAACCTCCCCGCAGCATCTGCCACCACGGACACCCTCCTTTTGAAGCGCTATGTACATTAATGGCGTTATATACATATATAATACAATATATTAATTCAAACAGTGCTTGTGAGCTCTTACCAGCATTTTAAACAAAAACAACCCCAGATATATCTTAATCCTGTAGAAATAAAATTGAAATGTGTTATCTTACTGCTTTACGGAAAAGAAAAAATATTGTGTAAAGGCGGTCACTGCTGCCGCAAGGGATTAGAAGCCACACATATAAAAAATAAAGTATTCGGTTTAATAGTGCATATATATACACACAAAAAAAGCCTGCTACAGAGCGAACTCTGACACGTTTTTTGTGTGTATATATGCACTATTAAACCGAATACTTTATTTTTTATATGTGTGGCTTCTAATCCCTTGCGGCAGCAGTGACCGCCTTTACACAATATTTTTTGCTTTGAATACTACTGGCTGGAGCACGCTGACTTCCTCTTCCGGTTCAGAAGTCCCTGACGTCATCGCTGATCGGAGACCCGGCGCGTCAAGACTGTGAGTGATTGTCGCTCATATTCTCCCTTCCCCTGCCTCCGCAGTGAGGTCTGCTCAATCGTGGGTGACACCGGGTTAGGAGGGTTGTGGCGGAGGGTAGCGGCTGCTTAGCGGGTGGTCCCGAACAGGGAACACCGCGGTATCGCTGCTTTCATTCCTCCTTACCATCTTACACCCCTCCCGTTGTTTGTCACGTGGCACGATTGAAGTGGGGAGTTTGAAGAAACACTTATGGTTACATTGGGATACTGGACCTCAAGAGTGTTCTATTATATATGCTTATTGTTGATATTGTGGCTCTGAAATAAGGATGGTATCTGTTTGTGGACAATTGGTAGCACCAGTTTTCCTGTGAAGAATCCCAGGAAATTTGGTGTCCGTTTACGGAAAAGAAGACAGTTCTACATTACCTTGTTCTCATAAATAAACTGCTTAAGCACAGAGCTAGTTAATTTTAATGTGAATGCTTCGCATTCTTTAAACTGTAAGGCCTCGGTCCCGCTGCGCTCGTTGGCGCGGGCGGCGGGTCGCGAGTTCCCCACCAGCAGGGGAATCCTCGCGAGCCGGTCCCGGTCCCCACTGACTGCACAGCTGATTACACGCTGTAGCGCGTCAGCCGCTGGAGACACCAGAGAATGGTGTTTTCTAGCTTTGACGCGTGACGTGTGTGGCTGTGAGCCAATGGGGAGGGGAGGCTTTGGGAGGAGGAGAGGCTTCGGGAGGAGGAGAGGCTTCGGGGAGCGGGGAGGAGTGTGGAGGGACAGCAGGTGAGTGCCTTTCTCTGTGTGTGTGTCTGAGTGCGTGCATGCCTATCTGTGTGTGTATGTGTGTGCCCGAGTGCGTGAGTGCCTGCCTCTGTCTGTGTGTGTGTGTGTGTGTGTGTGTGTGTGTGTGTATGAGTGCCTGCCTGTGTGTGCGCGCGTGTGTGTGTGTGAGCGTGAGTGCCTGCCTGTGTGTGTGTGCGCGTGTGCGTGTGTGTGTGTGTATGAATGAGTGCCTGCGTGTGTGTGTTTAAACTTACTTTCCAGCTCCAGCCCGAGTCCGTGGAGGGAGGGGGGGGAGAGTAGCGGGTCCCTCCGCTCAAGCCACGCCCCCCCTCCCTGTCAAACCGCCCACCTCCCGATCAAACCTCCCACCTCCCGCCCACCTCCCGATCAAACCTCCCACCTCCCGCCCACCTCCCGCTCCGGCTCCCTACAGACCGCAGATCGCGGTCTGTGTATCTCAGCGCACCGCCTGTCAGCAGCGCAGGTGCGCTGACTCTGGGAGCGGGGCCTTAGCCTAAGGGAGAGGCTGTGCCCCTCCTTTTATTAAGATAGAAGTACCACAAACGAAAAGAAATGTGTCCGGTTTAAAAAGTATCCGCCTGGCCAGGACGAATAAACCTTTCAAACTATAACCAGGGACAGAGCTGAATATACTCCCCTTTTGTTGTGAGGTATTTCTCTCTATATTCGGTGTACACCTTTTTAAAACCTTTTAAAATTTAGATTTCATCATGAGCAACTAATATTCATATTTTTTTTGTACACAGATGATAATCAGCATGACTTTTACACAAGAAATCATTCAGGAAAAAATTCATCAGGGTTACAAACAAACTCTTTTACATAAGGTAGCGGGGGTTATTTTTTTTTTTTTTTTTTTTTTTTTTTTTTTACAGAGACTTTCACTCTGAGCCCCCACGGGCAAAGTAGCACTTCCCTGCTTCTGACTGATAGTGGCACACTCTCTGCCAATGACCAAAACCACCACAATTAAAACAGACACCATTATTCTGAGCTATTATTCCCGATTGATTTCTGAGACCAGCATAAATCATTAGTAGCTTATAGAAAAACAGACAAATAATTGCAATATTTATACTTACACAATATACAATGGTCGTTCAGCTAGATCAGAGATAACAGTCCAGTCGTGCACAAAATTTACTGGACTCTAACCAAAAATTCTGTTTAAAGGGACTCTAACCCAATCTTCAGTCACAATTCATAAACTGTGGCAAGTGGATCATCAGGAAGCGCATACCATGTGAAAACACATAAAAAATGCTTATGGTGCAATATTGTGCAAACAATGATGAAATAAATTGTCTAGCCCAAAATGTGTACACAGAATCAGCATCCGAGGCTTCCGGTGGGTAGAGACAGCGTCACTCTACGCGTTTCACCTTCTTGGCGTCCCCCCCCCTTCCATCTCT
>WSYH01006523.1:15251-37744 GCA_036426205.1 Ascaphus truei | reverse complement strand
AACCCGGAAGCCTTGCTGATGCCGCCGAGAGGACAGGCACAGTGACAACAACCCCAAAGTCAGCCACGTGAGTCTTTTTATCTCAACTCTTTTGGTGCTCGCAGTGAGCCAGTGTCAGGATGTGCTCACCACAAACGAGACGGGACCGCGGTGCTGAGGTGGGATAGGATATAACGCCACCCACAGCCACGAGGGCATGTCTTGATTGAAGAGTGGTCTGGGATTCCGGGATCGGGGTAGGAGAGGTACGGATGGTAGAGGGTGCGGAAGCCAAGTCCAGGGTTAGAGAGAGAGACGTTGTCGTTTACCGTAAGCCAGAATCGGAATGCCAGAGATGAGGAGAGTCGTGATGCCGTATGCCGAGTTCGGGATGCCAGAGGTGCAGGAAGACGTAGCAGAAGCCGGTCCGGTACACGAGGGAATCTGTGAAACAGAACTAGGGAGGCAGAGAGTGATGAGAACAACTGGTTCTATGCTCAGCCGATGAGTTAATGAATCTGGAGGGTATATGTAGGTATGAGGAACCAATAGCCGAGTAGCAAGGTGGGGGTGTGTGAATGGGCCAGGCTGAGACAGGGATAGGTCTAGATGAGTTCCTGGAGGAGGAGCTATAAATCCTAGAAGTATTGGTGAATTGTATTGTGGCATTGAAAAAGGGTACTGTCTCTTTAAAGGGTTGGTGCGCCCCTGTGTGGCCGCGCCTCCCTGTGGCAGCGTCTGTAGCTGCGTGCGCGGACCCATGCCCTGAACCTAGGGCAGAAGAGGAGAGTAGACGTGCGCGCGCGCGCATAGGAGGACCGGAGCTCGGCGCCATGGGGAAGGAGTCCCTGTGAGCCGCGGGACGCCCAGACAGAGCCGCGGGTGAGTAAGGAGCACGCCGTGCATGGCGTGACTCCTGCTTCCTTACAGCCAGTTGCTGGAAGAGACATCACGCACATTATACTTATTCTGTCTGGGGTTGACCATGCTTATTTCCCATGAATATATTAATTAAATCAGCAGGACTGTACCATTTCTTAGCGCCTGGTGGGTTAATCATTGATTTACCCGTTATATACATAGCCACACATCTTGCTGTGTTATCCTTTCAAAGGTACGCCCTCCCAATAGAGTGGGATCCCCTCTCCCCTCAGGGAGATCACCCCTGTGCCAGGTCCCTGGACACAGTATGGCGTTGACAGCTTGATGCTGATTAATATAGAATGGGGCCACTAGTTACAGCACTAGTGGGCCTCTTTCTCCCAAGTCTCAACGCAGACTTGCTCCTTACTCCAACACACTCTAACTTTGAGCAGTGCTGTGCCTTATATATCTCAGGAGGCAGGCACATCTCTGATGTCACTAACGGTGGACTCAGAGTATGTAGCCACTCCCATCCATACATAGGGCACCTCACCAGGGTGTGAGGGCAAACCTCCATGATTACTGCTGCATCCCTGTAACTTACCAGGTTTACTGCCAGTAGGAGAGGAAACTGCAGTCCATTTTACAGCATGGCTACAACAGTATCAATTCATATCCAATTGGATGAAAATATGGTAAATGTTAACTACATAGAATAAACTACGATAAACAGTTAGAGTTAATAGAGAGCCCTCATTTAACCCTTTGGGCAACATTGTATCGAATTTATGAATCCAATAGGTTTCTAGAGCTGATAGTGTCTTAATTCTATCTCCTCCCCTCCTATTACACGGAATATGTTGAAGTAGCGTTTCAGCTACGAAACGCATAGGATTCATGTATTTTATAATTATTTTGTTATTTAATCTATGGAAGATTTCATGCCTGCATTTTCTAACAGCTATTCAATTTGTGATACACCGCGGAGGAGCGGCTGTATTTTTCTATTAGCTGAGACTGTGCAGCTGATATAATGCACTCTGAGGGTTTACTGGTAGTCACATGTTATTGCTGGATCCAGGTCATATGGACTAACATTGCGCCACTGATGCGCGCACAAGACCCAAGCGGAACTAGCTTGTATCCTTGGAAGTAACTACTCGGGACTCAGGCCATTACCACTGCCGCAGGGGAGTTCCTAGGAAGTGACGCACACCCTCAGATGGACCGCTTGTGTAACTGACTACCATCCTCGAGGAGCTGTGATGATGTCTTGACATCGCCGGTGACTACCTACCAGAGGGTTGCGTTCCAGTTTGTCTCACCGTGTTCTAACAAATGTGTTAATCCATACATCTCACATGTTCTATTTTCCTGATGTATACTGAATAGTTACCTTTTTGATTTAGATAAATTATCTTGATATACTTCACTATTGCGGTTGCGCTGTTGTTTTTGTTACTGGAAGTAGAACATTTAAATTTTAGTCACGCTTAAACATAGTTTGACACTACAGTACAATTTCTAAACAACTGGCTTACAATCAAGTACACAAAATTGCACAAATGAACAATTATTTATTGGTATAATTTGGACATAACGAATAATAGAAACAGTTTTTATGTACAATAGTGTTTGTGCATTCAATGAATCGTGCATAATGTTAACATTTTAGTTTTCTAATTCTTACACTTGATGATTTGACAATAAACAAAATCATTTTCTTCATGCGCTAATAGCCATGCACCCCACAACTGGAACAGTCTACCGGAGACTCTCACAGCCATGCACCCCACAACTGGAACAGTCTACCGAGACTCTCACAGCCATGCACCCCACAACTGGAACAGTCTACCGGAGACTCTCACAGCCATGCACCCCACAACTGGAACAGTCTACCGAGACTCTCACAGCCATGCACCCCACAACTGGAACAGTCTACCGGAGACTCTCACAGCCATGCACCCCACAACTGGAACAGTCTACCGGAGACTCTCACAGCTGTGCACTCCACAACTGGAACAATCTACCGGAGACTCTCACAGCTGTGCACCAGTCCAAGTTCTTTCAAAACTTAAGCTGTCTCACATTTTTATCTGGTATGTAACTGTTACATACGCCTATAATATATATTATCTGTAACTGTGCATGCAGTGTCTTGTATATAATGTATAACCCTGTTCACGTAACGTAACTATGTATTTGTCATCAGAACTCTGCGCCCAGGACATACTTGAAAATGAGAGGTAACTCTCAATGCCCAGTATTACTTCCTCACTCAAAGACTGAGCCACTGATTGAGCCACCTGTGCTGAAGCAGGGATATCCTGAAACCTGACCTGTTGTGGAGTCTGAGGACTAGAGTTGAAAACCTGGCTTCGGTCCCAAAAAATTGCAATGTTAATAATGTCAGTCTGATGAAGGGGCCCTGAATTGCTGCTTATTGTTTTTGCCAATATGTGTTTATCTAACTTTTTTTTTTAAGTCTCTAAACTCTGCAAATTTGGAGGAACCTTCCTATTAAAATGTTTGAAACAAAGCCATGAGGCGCGTGTGAGTTTATTGTGCAAGACAGTGTTTACGCTTCTGTCTCTGAGTGCCGGTCCGATCGGAAAATATCTAAGTCCTCTCCCAGGACCTTGTAAAATATGGGCTATCCATATCCTCGTGTTGTATCATTTCAAATCTACTGACTAAATTATATTATTTTTAAAACAAATATAGGTTGTAATACAATTTATTTAAGATATAATCAGGGATATAATGCAAAAACGAAGTGATCTGTTTCTCCAAACATTTGGGTCAGTTTTGGGAGACTATAATCGATGCTGGGTACATCAGTACTGGAACTGTTCGTTAGTGCAGTTGCATCTTTCTTATCTTACTATATATAATTGAAAGCACTGTATGTTTGCCTGCCTGGATGTCCAGTGTCCCTAGGGGAAATCTCATTGGTCCCTTGGGCCGCCCCCGCACACCTCTCATTGGCCTGAGGCGGAGTGACGGCCTTTGGCCCGCACACCTCTCATTGGCCTGAGGCGGAGTGACGGGCCAAAGGACACACAGGGACACAAACACACACACACAGGGACACACACACACACACAGACACACACACACACACAGACACACACACAGACACACACACAGACACACACACACAGAGTAGGGGGGGGTGTACATTAGCAGCATGTATAACCCGGGGGGTGGGGCTCACATACCCACCGGTCCCTCCGCCTCCGCCTCTTCCTCCCCGAACATCAGCCTCCACACCCGCGTGCACCTCCTCCTCTCCCCGTGTCTCCCTGTTTCCCGCGCTTTCAGCCCCCCCCCTGAGGGAGCTGCCGGACGGCTGAGGGAGCTGCCGGACGGGTGAGGGAGCTGCCGGACGGGTGAGTGAGCGGCCGGACGGGTGAGGGAGCGGCCTTCACCTCCCCTCACCCCCCTGCACCTCCCCTCACCCACCCCTCACCTCCCTCCACCCCCTTCACCTCCCCTCCACCCCCCCTTCACCTCCCTCCACCCCCCCTTCACCTCCCCTTCACCTCTCCTCCACCCCCCACCTTCACCTCCCCTCCACCCCCCCTCCACCCACCCTTCACCTCCCCTCCATCCCCTGGTCACCCCCACCTTCACCTCCCCCTTCACCTCCCTTCACCCACCCCTTCACCCTCCCCCAACCACCCCTCCTTCACCACCTCCACCCCCTCCCCACCACCCCTCCCAACCCCCCCCCCCTTTCCCACTCCCACCACCCCCCCCTTTTCCCACCCACCTCCCCCCCCACTCCCCCACCCCACCCCCTTCCCACCAACCCCCTCCCCCCCACCTCCGCGCCCTTCCCCCCCACCTCCCTCCCTGGACTCCTCCCTTCCCCCCACCCACCCCCTGCCTCCCCCCACCTCCACTCTGCCCCCCCCTTTGACCGCCACGCCACCCCCCCACCCCCCGCCCAACCCATCCATGTAATACACACAACATGTTGGGACACACAGCCACAATCAACATGTATACACGTTTTACACACATTGTTATACACACAGTCACGTATAAACACACACAGGATATAGTACTACACACAATGGTATAGCCCACATCACAACAATAATTGTAATACCACGTATCAACTGTTATACACACACATCACACGTGTAACCACACACTGGTAAAATACACACACGTGTTACAACACAACACACCACGTTTAAATACTAACAACACCCGTGTAGCCACACACCGATTATTATACACACACAATACGTGTGATACACACACACGTGGATACCATACACCAGAGCGACGAGCGCACGGTGTAATACACACAAGGGAGGCAGACGTACAATAACACCTCGGGACAACACACATCGAAACAAGGGCGCTACTCCCCACATACAAGGTAATACCCTGACAAACATTATACCAAAAAACAACCACACCCCAAGCACCAATACAATCAGCACAAAAGCCCCCCGAACCGGTTATCCCATGCCCGGCCCAGCACACTGGCAGTCTCGTAACTCCCCCCCACATTCCCATCCCCCATCACACCAATCATCAACCCACACAAAACGGGATGTCGCCACTTTGCGACCTCCCCCATCGCGGCAACAACCAGGCACCACATCCCACCACCCACAGTTAGATCAAAAGGTCGATCCCCATAAACCCCCCCAAATCAGCACAACCAATACCAATCACCATCAGTACAAGCCCCAGCAGCATCACTAACCACCGCTACCATGGCGCGTGGACCACTCCCCCCGCCAATTCCCACACCCAGCCACGGAAAAGCATACTTCCACAAACAATCCCGTGCAAACGCCGGGGCTCTCATCTAGTATATTTTATTGCTTTCACTTTATTATTTTTTTTAAATCCTTTGGTAACACTTCCATTTCTATGTTCCGAAAGATTCTAGTGTATGTTTCAAGATTGTGTACACATCTGCCCCTTATCCACCCCCCTCGCTTTTTTTTTTTTTTTGTGGGGAAAGGAGAGTTGATTACAAAGTACTATTTTCAAGCACGTCCTCTTGGTAATACAGATCATCCTGCATGGTGTGGGTACCTATCATAGTATTATACAATTTATTGTTCTAGTTTAGGCATTTGGTATGTTGCACATTCGTTTCATTAAAGCTAATGTTCGTTTTTTAAATGTTGTGTACACCAATCTATTATTGATTTTTCTTTATATCTAAATATTGCGCATGATTTATGCTTATTTGGTGGACATATACGATTTGGTCATATAACACTTGGGGGGTTGCATCATTTTACTTGTTTTTTTTTCATCTTACAACACTCGTGTTTGTGGTTGTGTGAGTGGGGATGTTCACCTGTTGCCTCATTTTGTTGTTGGGCAATAGAAACAGGTGTTGCAATTTTACACCGACCCGACGTACTAGTAATAAAGAATGTTTCTTTTTCACACCAATATGAGGTCAAACATCTTATTGACATAGGCCTGTACAGCCTGCAACACGCGTCTGCAGGCATCCTTTGCAACACTGTTTGCGCAATAAGTTCCTTTTTTATATCATTATTATCCTTACATATCAGCCTTCTTTTCCTTTGCTCTTTTTTTTTCTCCTCTGTGCTTACGTGCTGGTGCGTGCCGTCCCTAGACTCCATTGTGAGGCTTTCCATCAGTTCAATGACACTGACTTGCCGTCAAGCACGCGGGCTGTTGCTGGTATCCCGCTGTGGTCCCTGCTGAAAACCCGGGACTCCCTCCACTACCGCTGTTCGGTCACTGGCAATTGTCGGTACGCGACTGGGCCATCCCTCTGACGGGAGTTTGACGGCCGGTCAGAAAGGTTGTCATTTGGGTTGTGGCCAACTAGACGCGCTCCACCACTTGATCCAGTAAATCTGCTATCATACAGAAGAAGGTCTTACAGCAGGAATCGGCGGCGTTTTCTTTGCAACAGAACACACATCGGGTAGGACCCTGGTAGTTTACTTGTGGTGCACCCTTATTAACCCCATGCCGTTGCGTTCTTTTTTTGTTCTTGCAACTTATTATTGTGCTTGTAGCATAATCGTCCAGTTTGCTATGTGGAAAGACATAGTATACATATATACGCACTTTTGCTTGGTGTGCTTTACCTTAACAGTGTCCCCCCAAGATTAAACATTGGCAATACCATTTAACAGCTTTTTGGTTTTTCTGAGCGCCTGGGTGGTTTAACCGTGGTTTTCACCCGTTTCTAACACATTGTCAATACAATAATCAGTTTTTGCATGTAACACTTGCAATGTACAGCTTGCAATGTACTCTGTTACCTACCAAGAACTTCCAATACAATACGCGTTCTAAATAGGAATTCAATGTCATCCTATATTGTAAACCCTGAGAAGCCTTAAAACATTATAGAAGAATATCTGGCTGGAAGAAGAGGAGAAACCCGAGCCCTTAACAAAAAAAACAACATGCTTGTTGTGAAAGGGTGAGTTTGAAAAGTGAGAATGCTGAGAAAGGCGGAGGAAGATTGTTGTCGGCGTCCGCCTTTATCCTCCTGCGGCCGCACCGTTTTTTGAATTTTGTAAAAAACGCCGGCGCACGTGCGGCCCTTTTTTTTCTTCAGGTTTTCGACTCCGCGGGCGCATTTCAATGATACGCGCCATTAGCGATTATCGGATGATGCCGGCCGCCGCGTGGGACTCCGCGAGAACTGAGTAAATCCCCAAACCTCTTGTATCCGTGTAAGTAATATAAAGGCGGGGAGGCTTGAGCCGCCAACAGTATGCAAGTTTTATTTAATCAAGCTGAACTTAAACAAAAGAAATAATGTAATGCGTGGCGATAAATTGGTGGGCGGGGAACTTGGGACTTCAGTCTATAATAAGGGGCCTTTATTTTCAATAAAGAAGCGGTAAGCGCAGATTCGCATTACTAAACGAAAAGTCCATTGACTTGAATGGGGCTTTCTGATATCCACTTTTATTGAATAGAGCCCCCCACTAGGGTGTTATGTAAAGAATGGGTGGTCGTAGTACATTTCTTTCCTTGCTAAGGGGGCTAACTCCAAAAGAGTCCCTCCTTGAGAAGTTCCAAATGGTTGCTAAACCTCGTATAATGTTTGTTTTGTCTGGTTTTTTGCCACTCGTTTTAACCACGATCCAATAAAGTACGTTTCTATTTTTTCCATCATCATGGCGAGTTCCTATTTCCTTTTGGTGGTACTCGATTTACATTTAAATCCATTTCAAACCTTCCTGTTTAAACTACCAATCCTGCCATGGCTCAAATACTATACATAGGATCCCAAAATTAATAATAATAATAATAATAGCATGTTTCTGTATAGCTCTGCTTAGTTTTGTAACCATCGCGTTTACACAGAGAATTTTGCAGGCACAGGTCCCTCCCCGGCCGGTGGAGCTTACAGGTCTATTGTTTTGGTTGCCTGATAGGCACAAGGACTGAATAAAGTGCTTGCCCAAGGGTCACCAGGCGCCCCCGACAAACCGTGAATTGAAAACCATGCTCCCCGCTTCACACTCTCAGTGCCTCATGCTTTACCAACTCACTGAGCCACTCCCTTTTTATTGCAGAATAAATATGAAAAAGTTGAAATATGGCAAAATCAATTACCAGTTATCACCACAGTAAAATGTTTTTTTATTACTTTGGAGTTACATAATTAACATTGCTACCGTATTATTAGTTTTACACTGGGTTGTTTTAGAATTATCCCTTTTTTGCCCAGGTTTCAGATGCATTTAAATTAGCCATCCTAAGGGTTCCTCAATTGGTCTATAACGTATGTTAGATTTCAAAATACAATTGAATATTAGCTTTTGAAGGACTTTACACGTTCCGTCTTCATCTCAATTACAATTAAATTATGTACAGTACTGGCTTTCATTTGTCCTAATTTTGTTGCAGTAGGGTTTAGTCATTTACTTTTTTTTAACCAAGTTTATTGGGGTGGTGTAATCAGGGTGGTGCGGGAGAGTGACTGACACACAAAATCAATGGAGGGTTGACCGTCATATAGGGGTTAACACAAATGTACAATCAGACATGCTTTATACAGTACATACCTGGGATATTAATAGAAACAATCCATATTATTGTTCTTCTTGCTACAGGCCATCCATTGATACGGGTTGCCCCTGTTGTTGCAACCTGAGAGCGATAGGGGATCGAAGCTTGATATCACCTTCCCCTTTACTACAACACCAACTGATGAGCAAATCTAAGCTTGAAAGACGTTACAATAGCCCAGATGGAAGTTCTAGGGTCATCAATATTCTGTAGGTTCTTTCTCAGGGCTCCCCTGTCCATCTTTATAGAACTTTGTGCACCGACTGATCATTCCGAAAAGGATCATCGCGTGTATTAAACCGGAGCACTGAACCAGCCTTTAATTCTGGGGAGCACAAAACTGTGTTTTTGTGCACACCATTCTGTTTTTTTCCTATTAGACTTTTTCGATAATAAAGTACGTTTTATTAGATGTGGCGCACCAGCGCGTCATCTCGTGCTCTGTTCCGTGCTAACTCGTTCACCGACCTACAAAAACAAAGATCGCCCAATATTGTTCTGGATCGCCAACCCCTACCAGAACTGCACTCCGGGAACTTGGCATGTTGATTGTTGTGAGGAACAGCAGGCCACACACTTGGATATTTTAAAGGTACTGTAACTGGCTTTGGATTTCCCAACCACTTATCAGAGGTCCTTATATTTGCCTTCTTTGAAAGTTACCCCTTCGGAACAATTATGTCGCCATGATTGTGAGTATCGTGTGGGAATTGGGGTACTACTAGGCGGTTTACCATATACAGATGTGTCCTCCTTAATTTACCTTGGTTGCCCTACCTATATCCCCTTTATATGTGCCACGCCAAATGGTTGTTATTACAAAAGTTGCAACTTTGTGCTGAGAAGCGGGGGTCCATACAGAAGCTGAGCACCATTTCCATGTTCTTTCCCTGACTTTACTAAGTGTCATCATTCATAGAGGGCTATACTGAGTTTAAAAACATCTTGTACACAAATACCAAAACTTTGTTTCACTCTTTATACTGTCAAACTGTTTGGAATTTTTTTGTGTTTGTTACAAATAGTTTGGCAATTGGCGCCATCTCATAGCTTTTGCCAATATGGTGGACTGCAGCCTTACTGAGGTTTCAGCCTCATGCCCTGGATTGCCTCGGTTAGATAGCACCAAATCTCTCAGCTAAAGAAAACAAAGAGAAACAGATTATACCTTGTCTCTGTTTTATAGTTCTCTTTGATTTCGTCAAGTGTCATCATTTTCTATTTTTTCTCTGCGCCGTAAGACTTCTGATCTTAGGCATAAAGGCCATGCAGCCTGAAGCGGGTTCCCGTTTTTTCCTGTCCATGTAAGAAACGCCTTGTGCGGGCGTGGGGGAGCTATTGTGGCGTCCACGAGCTGGGTTCGCCCCCTCATTGGGTGTCAACCGCCGTCACACGTGACCTCGCTGTCACTCCGATCGAAATTGCTGCGCCACATGGATAAGACCATACATCCGACGTTGGTCTACAGCCCCAGTATGACGAACCTCCTCTTAGCTCAAGCCTCTTGAGCCCTCACTGGTGAGATAGTTCCTCCCCCCAATCTTTAAAATAAGGAGTTCAAAATCGTAGGAATCTAGCCTGGACTACTTATAAAGGCTAGAGGGTGAACAAATGTTACGTATCTATTTTAGTGTAAGGGTGATGTGGACTCTATCTAAATCTATTTCAACCCCATCTCTTCTACTCGGGTCTACCTGCCCCATCACTAGCCTGGCTTGGTCTGCTCAGCCCTGTATAGGATTGGAATACATGGAATGCCTAAACCACATTTCAATGTCTGTATTGCTGAGGATTAGTCCTCCCGCTTGCCCTCTGTCTTGCTTGGGAGCAGAAATACATTTTTTTGGCATGCAATGTGTCCCACACATAGATTCTGTTGAATATTGTGCCACCAGTTTTTGAAGGTCCTTTTTTTGAGCTTTGTGGTAGTAAGAGGGAAATTTGCTTTAAACCAAAAAAACATGCTTCCATGACCTTGTGACCTAGACTTTCTAAGTATTTCATTGTGGTCTTCCTCTCCACATGAAATTCAATGTTCAGGGGACGAAAGTGTTGGACCATTCCTAGGACAATTCCATTTAGTGCCCTACTAGGAACGTGAAATCTTAAATCCCGAAACTCCAGGAAGAGATTGTAGTCAATGTGTGAGGCTTCGCAGCAGAGTAGATATCTATGCAATATAGGAAAAACTTTATCATTCTTGTATTAGTGTTTCCCGCTGCAAGGGTACTCTGTCCATGCGCGCGGTACATTCTAATCTGCTGTGAAAAGCTTATCGTCTCCAAATCGTTAAGAACAAAAAGCAAGAGGGGAGTGGGCACCCGTTAAAATGCAGAAAAGTGATGAAGGTTGTTTCTTGCATTGCACTCATTTGGATTTTGCATTTAATTTATCGCAGACATAATCAGCCAAATAGTAGTCAGGAGAAATAGGTTCTATTACAGAAAACATGTTTGTATACAATAGATGAATAAACATATCACTGTCCGCGGCGTCCTCATAGGGGTAAACAGTGGACTGCCAGCTCCTCTTGTTGTCAACGGTCCCCAGCGAGTCCCCTACGTTCCCGTGCCTCTACGCGTTCGTGGGTTATAAAACGCGTCATCCATGGTGGTCCCCTCTTATTGCTCTGCCTAGTCCCCATGTTGGAGCTCCGTACGAAGAGTTCACTTCTGTTTGGGCAATCCCGAGAGCTTATCAATGTTTGTCCAAAGTCTTCTTTAGAAAATGGCATCATGTAATTACCAGTGTTTTTATGCTAGTTCCCCGACATGTTTCCCTTATCTTATCAAAGTTTTTGTGCTCCCTCTCTTCTTCCTTTCACTCGCTCCTCGTTAGTCCAAATCGTCATTGTGCATTGTTCCTTTCCTTCTCCTGAGCCCTTCACCACGCTACACCACATAATTTTTAAGGGTTCCTTCTTCCCTGCTATTGTCCTCCTCCTTGTGCTGTCTAACATCACGTTATGGGACTTTCACACACCCGGCTTGTGGTGCTCCCCTCTCCCTTTAAGCACCATACTGGTAGTCGATGATACTTTTTATGGAACTAAACATGACATGCTCCCGTACACTGTTGATATTATTTAATTAAAAATAGGCATGTTAGTGCCTTAAAATATATTATGACCTATGACAAAAGCTTACAGACAACTGAACAGGGAAAAGTCACCTGATTATTTTTCAACGGCCCTAGTTGGTTCTTACTTGTGTCGCTCTTATGATTTTTAAAAATGGTACTCATAAAGCCTGATGATTTGAGTTCAGAAATATTTTGACACTTTCTTTAGTTTCCATTGTATCCTAAATTGTTCATGCTGCTTTGAAACACACTGGTGAACTAATATTGGGCGAGGGAGTATTAACCCGTGACGCTTTCACAACTGCATGTCCGTGGTCCTGGATACTTCTATGGTCTTTCGATGTGTGGTCGGGTGAGTGCTACCAATCCCCTATATTCTTCTGACAACTATTACAAATCTACCCTTCTTCAAGGACAAAAAAGGCGCTACTCTAGAAACTTGGATGAACAATGGTGTTCCATCTTAAACTGTAAACAAATCACCACAAGCTGCCAGATGTAATAACAAGTTCCTCAATAATTGGCAACTTGAATCTTGTCCCTACATAAAAGCGTCTTTTTAACTATAGTCATACTACGTATACAGACTAAACAAAGAGGCAAGGACGCATGGTATCTGCTGTGGCAAAAAACTTCACTTACATCCCCAGCCAAGCTTGCCAGCTATTTAGGTGTTTTTCCCAGTAGCTGTTTTAAAAAGCAGACAAGACGTTTTGTGAAGACATGACTTGAAGTGCTATCACACAAATGTTTTCTTTTCCCTTGTTAACATATAACCTAAAAGTACAACTGGAAACCTACAAAAGCAAACATTAGATGACAAACCAGGTCAACCATTCCGCCCTTGATTTATGGGTTTGAACGCAACCCCGCATAATATCTTTGCTGTCCAATAATGGTACAATTTCATGCTTTATGGTTACCATACTTCATAAACAAAAGATAAAGACCTTGCATATAACAACTTTATCCCTTGCCTTCCTGTTTTTTTAACGTTTACTTACCTCTACTCTAGCTGGCAATCACTTACACAAGTATGTAGGGGTAAACATTTTAGGATTAATACTATCTAATTTGGTAGTGAGGCTTCATCAAAAACTTCCAGAACATAAGAATATATCATCTATATCACTGATTCTAATTTGATTTTGGTTTCGGTAATTGTTACAATAAGTGGTATTTGGGTAGAATAAGCCGTTGCGGAAAAGGCAATGGGACAGACAACATTGTGGAGACAGTGCCTGCAAAATAATTCACTGCGGTGGTCATACATACTGGATCGGAGATCCCCACAGGCTAATGACTCCACTGTGTGAAGCCAAAAACGGGTCCCACAGCCACCACAGCTTGCACTGGTGCGTGAGTCATACAAGTACTGGATCCCGGGCTGTAAAAAAGCCTGTGGTCCACTACCTTCATAATTGTATACGTTTGTGAAAGGACGCTTTGCGCCGAAGCTCGTGGAAGATGGTGGATACAGTTCAACATGCCCCCTGACATGGCAAGGCTCACATCTTCTCACCAAGGGAGAAAATGTTTTTCACAGCATATTGCCCACGGGTAGGACCATATGTAAGGTTTATGGCTAACCTGTCCATGTGGTGTGGCATAAATAAAACATGCAGCACTTTGATTTGTTCCTTTCATAACATGAGAGGTAAGATTAATAATAACATGAACTGTTTATGGGAAGTAACTGTCCCCATATCCACTCCCTAATAAATAACAGGCTTTCGTTTTCCAATCGAATGATTTTCCATCAGCCATTTCAAATGGACACATCTGTGTTAGACAATACATATGATTATTGATTAAGAAATATGTTCTATTTTTCTACATTGTCTGCATTTTTCACACACCACAGCAAGCAATTGATCAAATGTTTATAGGTCATTCTGATCGTAAGTTGAATTTAAATGTACTAAATATGTAAGTGAAATAATAAGAGACTGGATCCGCATTGTAATAAAAACAATCATGCCGGATTGAAGATGTTACACACAAACCTGAACACGAGCTCTCCCAAAAGCAGCAGAGGCAAGTGACGTGGAGCGAAGAGCCCAGGAAGCGCGTGGATGCCTTGGGGAATAAACAAGAACACTACTAAGAGACAATTCACTGATTTACTGACCGGTGGTGAACATAATCTGTATGTCAGGCAATAAGATTTGTTCTTAACACACTTGGGCTTGCAAAGTGAAATGCCAGCAATGCCTTGCCTGGGGATTAAAAAAGGTATAGTGCTACTCCACCGACATAGTACAACAAAGGGTGAGAACAGAACAAGACAATGAAAAATTATTGTAAGAAATATAGTGGTAGTCATTGCAATATTGGTTAAAATGTAATGAGTAAATTGTAGAATGCACTCACGACATGAAATGTGCTTGTTTGGTAGGCACATAGATATGAGCAAGTCATCCTCCCCAGGGGGGTCCGTCCATTCACAGGTCTTGTCAAATGGAAGACTACTTACAGACGCATCACTTGAATTGTCATGGAACGTGGTCTTCCCATGAGAAAATCCTCTAATGAACAGCACCGGCTGTACAAGTGAGTATAAGCCCTGGGCCCTGTCCTGGGTCCAAATAAAACCTCATGCCAAAGACAGTTTTTTGAATTGGGTTAAATAATGCCTTTTCTTTTAAATATTTTTTTTTTAATTGATGTGTAACATGGTGATGCTAGACAGGCCAGGGGTGGCCAAACGCAAAAGCCCACCAACAGTTGCAGGCCCCTTTTAAACTAAAAGATATCCCTGCTTCAGCCGAGGTGCTTTACTCAGTTTGCTTTTGGTCCCTTTTGATTGCCGAACATGGTTATCCTTACCTGGCCTGTTGGTGGCTCTTTGAAGTCTGAGTTTTGTCCTCCCCTGCTCTAGAGGGATGTGCTTCCTCTGACCTCTTCCTTCTGTGGGATATCACTACCTGTTTGGTTCAATAGGGGACGTTGTAATGGGATGATGAAACCCTTTAAGTGACCAAGCCACCCTCTCCTCCTCCAGTCCTCAGTGAAAAAGAAAACTGGGCTAATGTTCAAGATGACCAAGAATCAGCCCAAATCTTTGCGTAAGATCATAACATTTGTTTAATAAGGACAACGAGATGTTTATGTGTTTCTCTCGCAGCTATATATAAAATATTGCACCATATGGCAGCAAGAAAGGGGCCATCTTTAAAAAATGAATACTGGGTTCCATTTAAATGGGTTTGGTTGTCATGCCAGAAATAAAGTTAATAGTGTAATATAGGTGCATTACTCTTTATGATTTTACCTTTTGTATTCCATCTTTAAAAATTCAATGAAGTGGTTGTATACCAACCCACTCATGGTTCGTCTTGAGTTCTGCATGTCCCTTTTCAAATTGGTTCACACATTTGGGTTTTTTTTTAGGGTTGTTTCCTTCTTAATTTTGCAGTTTTGTGTGAATTTTAAAATGGAATTCACATTGCCAGAATGTGACGAATGTTTTTGCAAAATACGTTACCATTTCAAAAAAATTGCAGTAGTATATAAAGGCCCAAATAATCTTGCATTTTGAACTTTTTGAATTATTTTACTATTTCTTTTCAAAGCTTGCCCAATTTTTTTTGCAAATTGTTTCAGGGGAAAAAACACACACTTCATCTAATCTGCCAAATTGTAAGTGGAAAACTTAGCAAATGCTCTAGTTTCCTTCTTATAATTAATGAATCTCAGCCGTGTCATTAGTTTAAACCATAAATTCCCAAGTTACTTTGGTAACTGGGCTTTCAGTCTTAACCCCTTTTCGTCCTCCAGAGAATTAATCAGCGCCCAACAGGAATCAGGTGTTTATTAATTACACGTTAAGAAAACTACACTTACCAGCATCGCTACCCAGCAGCGTCCGAATAACTGGGACAAGGAATCTGTAATGTAATAGGGCCGCGTTGGAATTTCATCTCCCGTGCAGAATCAGAGAAAAACTCCCAGAAATTCTATCTACATTAACCCATCATGTTAACAAAAATACTGAAGGGGCCAATTCTAGTTAGCTCCGATTTGTGTCAATCCTTGTTCAAAGAGCCCTTTCCGATGGGATTGGGCAATGCTTTTGCTATTCGTAAGACCTTTCCCCGCATCCGTGCAGAAAAAAGTTTTTTTTTTTTTTTTTAGAAGCGTTTCCATTCCGGGTCTTGATACCCGGCAAGGACTGCCCAAACTTGTCAATGATTTTGCAAAATAGCTTGTTATTCTAATATGCTTCTGAAAAGTGGCAAAAGGCTAATCCCTTCTAACACCTCAACATTTTTTTTCTTCTCGCCACCACTCATCCTGCTCCTCCACACCCCCGCCATCAACCCCACCAATCATCAACCAACCATCCTCATCACCACAACCCCGACTCCCCGCCGCCAACCGCTCCCATCCCCTCCACCTCATCACCCCCATAATCCCCACTAACCAACCCCTAACCCCTCCTCACCCCACTATCATCACCACCACCATCCGCCATCCACCCCCACCATCCCTCACCCCCGCCCTTAATCCCCCACTACCCCCCCTAAACCCACCCTATCCCTCACCACCCCCAATCACCCATCCCGCACCCTCACTCATACATCACCCCACCCCTCCTTACCCTCACCCAAACCCCCATAAACCCCCTCCCCCCCAATAATACCCGCCTCATCCATCCCCACCCAGCCACCATCCCCCCACCATCACACCCTCACCACCCCGCGGGGCCTTCCCCCACCCACCCATCAATCACCCCGCCACCAGCCGCTCATTACCCCACATCAATCTTACAGACATCAAAAACTTAAACAAAAACGTACCTGAAACGGACCTAATTGTAACCCACTTTCAACAACCAAAAGCTCTGCCCTCATATGACAGCCACTGAAGACCCAAGGTTTCCACCGACCAATAAAAAAAAAAAGAACGGACTAAACCATCGAGGAAATTATTGTTTGTACATTTTGTAAATTAGAGCCCAAAGCAAAACCAAAAATTAAGACAAGTCTAGTATTAACGCCCTAAAAAGGTGTGGTTCTAGACCGCGACAACCCATCTTTGTTTCAACAGAAAACGGAAACAAGATCCCCATCAAAGAGAGAACAGAATAGAATCCCATATTTTGGATCACACTGAAGGACACCCCTGCATGAATGCATTATGGAGTGAATCAACACATTTAGCATCCTGAGCGGCCTTGATGATGACAGATTGGCAGCATCGGAATGAATATAACATGCCGCGGAATCCACCCGGACCTAGCATCCCACCGACAATATCGCCGATCTATCGACATAGGCCCTGAGACTGCCACTATAGTCAATACAGGATCTTGCCAAAATTCAAATATTTTTATCTGGGGTGATACTAAACTTTTTGCTTCTAATATTTTTTATTTTTTTTCCCTTTTGGCACAATTGTAAATTTTTAATTTTTCTTTTTTTTTCTTGTGAGCCTAACTGTAATGGTGTATATCTCATGTTTCTCCATGGTTCGCATGTCCTGGCAACAATCAACCGCTCTATATCATAGTGACTCTTCGGTTACCTATTATGAGCTTATGTGGCACTAGTGTTGCTTCTCAAATGCCTTATTCTTCCTTCCTACAGTAGAGTCAGGAGTAGCTTTTTTGCGCCAGATCAGGAATAAACAATTTATTATTTCTACGGCGTATTTCTATTATATGATATTTGGTTTGTGGTGACGATTTTTTGGTAACGTATTTTTGATTTGTACATCCATACCCTAATTTGCCTCCCCGTGTGGGGTTCTGGCTCTTATCTCTTCTCTCTTCGTTAGGGGAAACTTGGTTATAATAGCAAACTACTAACATACCTACTTGGTGGTCATTGTTAATTACTCACTTTGGGAATCCGCGAGGAACTTGTTTTATTGAAGCGCATGGCATATTTCGGAGTTTGTCTCCTTGGTTTCGTCCTTTAGAGTGTCACTATACTACTGTTTATCCTTCAAAGCAATAAGACAAAGGAATCTCACACACAACCAAATGCGATTGGGGGGTAAAAGAAGGTTTATATGTGGTTTCCCGGCACGTGCATGTGAAAATCCGTGGAAGTGTAAAACTAAATGCTGTATAGAAAGAAAGCCCAGAGAACACCGTTAGCCACACCAAAATGGGCAGGTTTTATAAGAGGACAAAATAATAAGTGCAAAAAGCCAATTGTTTTTTCCAATCTAAAAATATCTTCATCAGAGTTAAGGAGTCTGACCTTTAATGTATAAACCTCACCTTGGTAGTGCGGTTTCATTTTATGCTCATTCCTAAGCGAGAGACTAATTTTAACTTATAAGAATTTGAAAAAGTTCTTCTTCCCCTATGAAGAAGTGAGAAGACAATGTCAACTGTTATTGGTTTGGTCATTTATTTTAAATATGTTTTGGCAGATCTGAGGGTTTAAGATAAACCTTGTGGTTTTTTGAAAATTAACACTGCGCGCATTCTCCAGTAACACTTATTGTTATTTCAACATTTGTTTAGTTGGTTTTTAAGGAAGACGTTTCCCTCTTAACATGACAACGACTGGAGGAAATAGGGTAAGGGAACACAGAATTTTTGTACAACCTCTTTCTCTCCAATATTTAACGACTACACAAGGGGGCATAAATCAATCCCAATACTGTGAACAATAAGTGCGACTGATGGAACAAAACTCTTTTAGCCTCACTGCAAAATGGAACTATCCTAATCTACACTTGGAAGGTATCCACACAAGCAAGAACTTTCAAAGTACATGGAACCACCACATTTTTTCCCTTTGTCAACAGTTTTTTAATTGGAAGAAATAGGACGTTCTAAGCTTATACTCCAGGTGTGCCACTCCCTTGCTTGAATATCACAAGACTGATCCACAGTGAATGTAGAAAAGTTATTCACCGATGAAATTTTAAACATCTTCACAGATAATCGTCCATGGCTTGAGGCGCATTTTTCTATCACACCCAGATACCGTTGAGTCCTGTTTGTTAGGGCAATCTAATATAAGAAACAATCAGAAAACACCCAATGATACATCTCATTATTACGAAAGGAAGCCAAGAGGCATCGTTGTCCCTGACATGAGGAAAGGCAACCTTTTCCCTAGGTTATCTCTCTCCGTTGCAAAATTGTACTCCATAGTCAAGGTGTTGGTCTTACTAATGCTTTATAAAAGGGCATATTAGCTTTACCAGCCCTCATCCTTTGCCCGTTTAAACTAAATGCAAGATAAGGGATCTGTTTGCCCTTTTGCCAGTACCTCTGCAATGACCTTTGGCACTATTGCTCAGCCATGCCGTCTCTTACAAGCACTCCTATATACTCTCCATCAAAGTATTCCCCCCAATTTTTATCCCCATTTTAATTTAAAGTTTGCCCTGGTTTTATTTCTGTTTCCCCAATTGCCATACCTTACATTTATTTATCCTGTATAACCCCTCATCTGCCATTTAACCCTGCCCAAACGTTTTCCAAGTCTTTCCAATTTCCGTCTGGATAAAGAAAGAACCTTTTATGAGTTTTCCTGGCCCCTTTAACGATAACAGCTCTGCTGGCCTTTTTCTGACCCAACCGGTTAATAAAGACCTCCCTTTCCCCCTCATTCCTCACTATTATAATTTGTTTTTTCTATTCATCTGAAATCTTATCTCATAATGAACTTGTTACTACTTTCTTAGCCACAGAACTGTACCTGTCCCCCCCCCCCCCCCGCTCTCCCCCCCCCCCCCCCCCCCCCCCCCCCCCCCCCCCCCCCCCCCCCCCCCCCCACCCCCTTTGATGATATAATATTTTCACAGAATCGTCAGCCGTTTCTGTAGCCGTATCAATCTCAAATTTTTAATCACCCAAGCTATTGAGAAGGGTCTTCTCATCAAGAATGACCTCCAATTACAGCATAGATGGTGTGACAGCACAACTTTCTGCTCCTTCGTACGGTGAAAGGATAGCTGTCCATCTTTGAAGACAGCCATATAAGCGAGAATGGCCAGTTGCCTCCAATGCTGATGTTTGTTGAACTACAAATAATTGAAAACATTTTGCAATGGGGGCGTTTTTAAAACATTACCAGTTCAGGCTTTGTTAATCGTCCATCACACAGCCATCGTCCAGCCAGCGAGAAAACCGAATGACTTGCTAAGCAAGTGGTATATTGGGCAATGTGTTTATGTAATGAATGTTAATATGTTTTTTTTTTTATATCAGTGAATATAGAAACGGCAATCCCTTGCCACTGTCATGTCTTCCCGCCAAGTATTGTCCCCAATTATCATACCTTTTTCTAGTAATCTTGCTGATGCCTATAATCTAACTCTAATAGCTCAGAGAAGAACCCATCCCTCTATACTGAGCATTAACAAAGTAGTATATGGAAAACCAGCTTGATGCGTCAAACAAAGTCTACCTTAAGTTGATTTCATCATTTATAATCATAAGATAATTTGTGAGATCATAACAGTACACAAAGAAAACTTTACATTCACCAAATTTATCACATAGCTCACACAAAGGATACCATAGTTGTTTTCATTTAATCTTATGATAATTTGTGAGGCACAAGATACCGTATGCAAGAGTCTAACAATCACATGGCTGTTTTGCCCCAGACTATTTAGTTGCTTTTCTCTATCTTTTGGCTTTGCCAACTGTATTTTTTGTTCCACTGGAGGATGTTTTTGACACATGTTTACTGTCCCCATATCTAAGTGGTGTTCCGTGCACCCCAAAACTGAGAACAACCTACCAGAGACTCTCATATCCACCACCACTAAGTTCCTTTCAAAATCTCAGCTGTCTCATCTTTTTAATCTGTCCTGTAAACTGTTTTCAAAAATAATACGCCATTTTATTACTAATGAGGTGGAAAGCACTGCTATGTTTGCCGCTGCCCTGCTGCCTGCTGATGTCCGGTGTCCCTAGCGGCAATCTCATTGGTCCCTTGGGCCGGCCGCCCCCCGCACACCTCTCATTGGCCTCGAGGACGGGCCAAAACACACACACACGACCCACGACCACACCACCCCCCCTATGTTTGGCACAGCAGCGACGGCCCAGGCACACAACCACACAACCACCCACCTACACCACACACAACCACCACACACACACCAGGCCACCACACACACCATGTCACACACACTTTACAACGCACAACACACACACACGCACACCCCCCCACTCAACACCGCCACACACCCAACACACACACCACACACCACACTACACACCACACCCACACAACCACCACACACACCCCATCACACACACACACCACACACCACACCCACACACTCCCCACACACCACTTGTCACGAACACCAAGCCACACGTCCCACAAGCCACACACCTGTTCCTCAACACACACAACACCTCACACACACACACACAGTGTTAGCAGCACTCTCCCCCTCTCTCTTCCCACCTTTCCCCGTATGCTCCGCCTCTTCCTGTTTTCCCCGCGCTTTCAATTCAACCCCCCCCCCCCTCCTACGTGGGAAGCTGCCCGACTGGTGAGTGAAGCGGCCGGAGAACGTTGAGTGAGCGGTCCCTTCACGTCCCCTCAACCCCCCTCACCTCCCCTCACTCACTTCCCCTCCACCGCCCCCCCCCCCCGGCGCGCTACAGTCAGTGGTGGAGCGGAAGTGAATCAAAACCTCCCCTTCACTCATTCCCCTCACCCCCCCCCCGCAGCGCTAACCACCTCATCCAGCGGGTGGAGCTGGAGTGTCACCCCCCCTCACTCACTTCCCCGCCACCCACCCCCGTCGCCGCTAACACCTCAGCTGGGGGAGCGTAGGATCACTCCCCGTCATAACTTCCCCTCCACCACCCCCCCCTTGCTAGCCGCTACACTCAGCGGTGTAGGCGGAATTGATTCAACCTCCCCTCACTCACTCTTCCCCCTCCACACCCCCCCTCCACCCATCCCCTCCACCCCCCCCCGGCCGCCGCTACCTCAGCGGGGAGCGGCAAGTGATCAACCCTCCCCTCACTCACTTCCCCTCCCCTCCCCCCATGCTCCGGCTAACAGTCCGGTGGATCCGGCCACAACACAATGCCTCCCTGCCTCCCCCCGCCGCAGATCCACGTGGAAGTCTGCCGACGGGTGAGTTGAGCGGCCCTTCACCTCCCCTCACCCACCCTCACTACCATTCACTTTCCCCTCCTTCCACATCCCCTCCACCGTCCCCTCCCCCACCCTCACTACACTTCCCCCTCCCCTTCCAACCTCCCCTCCATTCAACCCCGCCCTTACACCTCACCTCCCCACCCCCTGGCCCCCCCTTCCACCGCACCTCCACCCCCCCCTTCACCTCCCCTTCCACCCCCCCTTCACCTCCCCTCCCCTCCCCCCCCTTAACACTCCCCTCCACCCCACCCCCGACTCAACACCCCCCCTCCACCTCCCCCCCTCACCTCCCCTCCACCCCACCTTCATCACACCCCACCCCCCCCACTCTTCCACCCCCACTTCCACGTCCCCCCCTTCCAAGGCTTCCCCCTCACCCGTCCCCCCCCCTCCCTTTCCCCCTTCCCA
>WSYH01006523.1:0-15243 GCA_036426205.1 Ascaphus truei | reverse complement strand
ACACACACACACACACACACACACACACAGAGTAGGGGGGGGTGTACATTAGCAGCATGTATAACCCGGGGGGTGGGGCTCACATACCCACCGGTCCCGGAGCCTCCGCCTCTTCCTCCCCGAACATCAGCCTCCACACCCGCGTGCACCTCCTCCTCTCCCCGTGTCTCCCTATTTCCCGCGCTTTCAGCCCCCCCCTGGCACCGCTACAGTCAACGGGGGATCGAGTGCCCGGGACACAGCGGGGGAGCGGCCACAACAAGCTGCCTCCCGCCTCAGATCCACGTGGGAGCTTCCGGATGGGTGAGTGAGCGGCCTTCACCTCCCCTCACCCCCCTTCACCCAACCCTCACCCCCCTTCACCCACCCCTCACCCCCCTTCACCTCCCCTCCACCCCCTCCTCCCCCTGGTGCCGCTACAGTCAGCAGGGGAGCGAGCGCCCGGGACACAGCGGGGGAGCGGCCACAACAAGCTACCTCCCGCCTCAGATCCATGTGGGAGCTGCCAGACGGCTGAGGGAGCTGCCGGATGGGTGAGGGAGCTGCCGGACGGCTGAGGGAGCGGCCGGATGGGTGAGGGAGCGGCCGGACGGGTGAGGGAGCGGCCGGACGGGTGAGTTAGCGGCCGGACGGGTGAGGGAGCGGCCTTCACCTCCCCTCACCCCCCTTCACCTCCCCTCACCCACCCCTCACCTCCCTCCACCCCCCTTCACCTCCCCTTCACCTCCCCTCCACCCCCCCTTCACCTCCCCTTCACCCCCCTCCACCATGAGGAGCTCTGTTTTAGCCATGTTGAGTTTAAGGCGGCGGAGGGCCATCCAGGATGATATAGCAGAGAGACATTCAGAAACTTTGGTTTGTACAGTAGGTGTAAGGTCAGGTGTTGAGAAATATATTTGTGTGTCGTCAGCATAGAGGTGATAATTAAACCCAAAAGATGTTATTAGGTCACCTAGAGAGAGTGTATACAGAGAAAAGAGAAGAGGTCCCAGGACAGAGCCCTGGGGTACCCCCACAGAGAGATCAATAGAGGAGGAGGAGGTATTAGCAGAAGAGACACTGAAAGTACGATGGGAGAGGTAGGATGAGATCCAGGATAGAGCTTTGTTCCGAATGCCAAGAGTATGGAGAATGTGAAGGAGAAGAGGGTGGTCCACGGTGTCAAATGCTGCAGAGAGGTCGAGTAATATGAGCAGAGTGTAATGACCTCTGTCTTTGGCAGCATGGAGGTCGTCAGTTATTTTAGTGAGGGCTGTTTCCGTGGAGTGAGCAGTACAGAAGCCAGATTGTAGAGGGTCTAGGAGAGAATAGGTGTTGAGAAAATGGAGCAAGCGAGCGAATACAAGACGTTCAAGGAGTTTAGAGGCAAAAGGCAGGAGGGAGACAGGCCGATAGTTAGAAAGACAGGTAGGGTCAAGCTTGCTGTTTTTGAGTAATGGTATGACTGTTGCATGTTTGAAGGAGGATGGAAAGGTTCCAGAGCAGAGGGAGGAGTTAAAAATGTGCGTGAGCGTAGGGATTATAGTAGGAGCAAGAGGTTTTAGGAGATGGGAGGGAATGGGGTCAAGAGGGCAAGTGGTAGAGGGAGAAGAGGCGATCAACAGCAAACCACATCTGAAAACGAATCAGTTGTACTGTGCCTGTTTTCAGGGCAGCTTGATAATGTTAACTTTTTTGCTGGCAAGGATAGTTTCCACCTGCGTGACCAAGCAAAATGTAACTGTATATTTGTTTAACTATGATTCATCTGAGATAATTTCTACATACCTATGCAAACTAGAGTACAGCATATAAAGTTTTTTTTTTTCTCGTTATAAATTGAGCTTTCCATTGGTACCCTTCTTATGTATAATATGTGACCAAATTATGATGTCATAATTATGAAAAACAAATGAAAAATTCTACAAATTTTCTTGGTATTTTCCCATATATTTCTAACAAATTGAACGATATCATTAAAATTAATTCATACTAAATGTTATTACCCTGTGTCCCATGTTTTCACTGATACCACTTATCTATAGATTTACATGATGTTGGGGCAAAAATATTGTTAATGACAAACTACTCTCCGGCATAAAAATACTCTCATGAAAGTATATATTTTCCGAGGTAAACACCATTGGCAATTTACACACGCATAATGTGCTTCCTCCAATAACAATTCTAGCCAGAAATTTTTGTTCAAAAAACAGTTTCATTGATATTTTTTTCTCATAATGTATATTTACACTAACTTCAGATTTTCACATCCTTCGCAAGGTAAAACACTCATATACAGTAGCAGAAAAAATACCCCTACTGAAGTATATATTTTATGAAAGTACACACCCAAATGCAGACATGGGTATTTTTGTCTATCTCCTCATTTATTTCCAGGAATCACCTTTTCACTCCCAGAAGTACAGTATTTGTTACATCCAGGGACAATGTAATTTGCACATTTTTGCAATAGCATTTTAGGCTGTGATTTCTTTCAGTGTTCTGCATGCACTCAAACAATGCAGCATATAAAAAGTTGATTTTAATTTGGTCATTGGACCTCATTAATCTAATTAGCATGCAAAACAATAAGGAAAACTGTTTCAAACGCTATAATGTACTGTAGTATGGCTATCTAACTTTTGCCTGGTGGGCCGTTAACCACCCAAAAAATAATAATTTTGTCTACTTTAAAAAAAATATAACATTTAATAGATTTTCTCTCTTCTTAGTTAAGTATTTTTGATATGAAAAAAGTATCATATTGGACTGGTTTTGGTTAACATTACATTAAATAGGCTAAGGAAGCTTCATGCATCTGGGTCTACGGTTAAAGGAGGAGGTAAATATCTGTGGTTTTCCATTCTGAGATATTGGAACATGTCAGATGTTGAAGCTGGGATGATGGACCGTAGATGCCAGAAAATGCTTTTAATATGGGCAGTGGTTCCAGTGTTTTCATCATTAATCCCAAGTAGAATATTAGAGCTATTCATAAATCTCAGGAGCAGACATCAACTCTGATATAACATCATCTTCTAATTTAACTATGAGAAGCTGCTTTGTAAAAACAAGCTTATTTATCAATAATATTGATGAATTTTTCAGGGGTCATCCTAAGCAATGGGGAGCGCTGGAAGCAGCTGCGTCGCTTCTCCCTAACGACCCTGAGGAATTTTGGGATGGGGAAGAGGAGCATTGAGGAAAGGATCCAAGAAGAAGCGCAATGTCTTGAGGATGGATTTAGGATGAACAAAGGTTGGTGAAGATAGTCTGTGATTGACTTTTAATAAAGAGTCAATGAAGCAACAGGAACGTTGCTTCAATTAAATGGGAAATACCTTATCTCATAATTACTCACTAGTAATATATTACCTACTTTATACCTGTAATTATTTTCTGAATAAGGGAGTTTGAGAAGGAGCCCTGTTTGTCTTAAATATGAATATTTCGGTAGAAACAAGTGTAGACAACCGGACAGTCAAAGTATAGAGATAATACTATACAATGCAGGAATAAGAGAACCAGAGACAGTAATAAGTCCCACTGTTACATTCATTTTTCACAAGATGCAAATACGTGAATTACTTTTCTCTAGTCACACTGAATTTTACCATAGCAAATACTTCTGTTTACCTGTTTGACTTACTGTACAGCATCATATTTGCTTTGCAAACAAAGAATACAACAAATGACATTAGATGCAGATTGTAATAAAAACAAAGCTTTTGCTTACCATGTAAATATTAAAGTCTCTTTTTTTAAATACTTATACTTGTCTGATTGTTAAAAAAAAGTCTTCAGTTCCACTGCATTTAACATATAAAACACTGTCCTTTGTTTACTTTGGTCCTAGAAGGGACTGACCCTTTAACAGATTCTATAACTCTTATGATAGATGCCCCGTTTGATCCCACATACCTGCTGGGATTGGCTGTCTCCAACGTGATCTGCTCCATCGTCTTTGGTGAGCGGTTCGACTATAAAGATGAGAAGTTTATGACCCTGCTCTCCTTGATTAGGGAGATTTCTCAGCTGCTCGCCACACCCCTTGGGCAGGTGAGACATTTCAAAGAAAGACAGGTACTCTTGTGGGAAGAAGAGGACAGAAGTAGTAACATCAGTGTAGTTGAAATTGGAGAACATGTTCCATTGGCATTGTGTCTGTCAATTTGTCATGTCTGTCTCTCTAGCCATCTGTCTGTCTATTCATCTATCATCTATATAGTCCTCCATCCCTTTACCTGCCTAGGTAGAAATGGGGCAGATGTCATACTGTATACATGTTATTTTTGTGACAGCTTCTCAACATATTTCCGAAAATCCTTCGCCTCTTCCCTGGCCCCCACCAGAAAGTGTTCACAAATTTTGACAAGCTGAAAGAATTTGTGATGGACACCGTGAAAAACCACCGAGACACGCTGGACGTAAATTGCCCACGGGACTTTATCGACTGCTTCCTCATGAGGATGGAGGAGGTGAGATTCGGCCAGTCTGGATTTTCCACTTATTGGTAATAACTGTGATACAGTATCTACAGAACTCTTCTGCAATGGTAGAATTAGTTCTGGTCTACTACAACTAGATCCCCTCCAGTACAAAACAAAAAAAACATACAGCTATTTATCTCTTTCTGATTTTTATCACTTTCAAATTCAACTATTTTTTAGATATACTGTAGAAGAGTTCATTGCCCCTCGGGTGTATTATTGTGGATAATCTTTGATATTCTGCATCAGCATTGCCATTGAATCCTATAGAAACTCTGATATTCAACATTATACCAGGACACAGTATGTTGTGTTATCTAGTGTACAATGTCACCCGCTATATTTGTATAGCTTATGACATTGTTTCCACATACAGCCCTCTATAACTCAGGACGTCTGAGACTTTCCATAGGGCTAAAAAACAATATTGGTGTATGTGGGAGATGTGCGCAGAGGGTAACACCGGAGACGTTTTAGGAGAAATAAACGTAGGCTTTATTAGCCAGCAGCTTTAAATAGAAACAAAATTAGAGAAGAAAATAATAACCAGGCCTAACCCCATGTAGGGGACTAACTAACATTCAGCAGTCCCTATCTGAGTACTAGAAGGCTAGGCCTCTTTCCAACCTTTTTACACCAGTTCAAACAGTGGTACTTTTAGGCAGAGTGCTTTCCACGTCAGGCCAGGGTCTGTGGTGTTGTCTGTGGAGGTTCCAGGGATAGTTTTTCCTTGGAACAGAGTCTCTCCTCCCCTGGAATCTGTCTGGCAGCACAGACTCTCTCTGTTCTAGAGATCCCCTGCAGTCTGTACTGCAGGCTTGATGAGCCAGGTGGAGACTGGTCAATTAACTCCTGCTGAAATTATCCAGTTCCCTGCCGGACTCATCAGCTAAACACAGACTTTATTTTGTAAGCCTTTTAGACAGAGGAAAGGCCCTGTTATAAGGTATTATAGCCCTATATATTAAATCAGAAATGACATTGACATCTATTTTGCTACTGTGAATCTTCAGTACATACATGGCATGCTTCATTGTTCTATCTAGTGTGATGTGTTGGGATATATTGTGATTTTATGCCCCCTATATTTTACCATGGAATTCTCTGAAATCTGTGTGATGCTCTGCATTACCCAGGGATATGTTAAGTTATCAGGAGAACAACGCATGTGTGACATCTGTATGTATATATAGATGTGTATATATATATATATATATATAATGGACAGAAGAAGAAAGCGCACAACCCATAGCGTAAAAACGTACATATAGTTTAATAAAAATATATTGAGAGGGAAACAAGCTCACTCACAGACCTCATGGATGGTGTAGAAACTTGAAATCTTTGGAGTCCTGGGTTGTCAGTCTCTCCACACCAGATATCATTCATATCCTTTGAAAAAGTCAGTGTGTCTGACGAAACGCGTCAGGAAGCAGCGCCGACACAACATCATCAACAAGGGTCGGAAGCAGTGGCAAGCTTCCAGCCCTGCTGCACACAGTCCCAGAATTGGCGCGGTTGATAGCCGGTCTGGTGTGGAGAGACTGACAACCCAGGACTCAAAAGATTTCAAGTTTCTACACCATTCATGAGTTCTGTGACCTTGGGACACGAGCGGGCGCGTTTGTTCCATCTGACGCTGCAGGAGATCTTGCCGTGCTGTTCCCGTGGTGGTGATATTATATTCATAGATGCCCAATTACTTTTTATGTTTGTGAGTGAGCTTGTTTCCCTCTCAATATATTTTTATTAAACTATTTGTACGTTTTTACGCTATGGGTTGTGCGCTTTCTTCTTCAGTCCTATAGATTTTTGTGGAACTGGTCTATCTGCTGAAAGCTGCCCCACACCCATTCAAGCGACAACAACTGACTGGACAATCTGATGAGTGGATTAGTATCATCTTTTTATTTTTTATGATTCACTGCTTTACCTGTTTTATTTTTGATATTACAGCTCAACCCCGTTATAACGCGGTCCTTGGGGTCCACAAGCCCAAGACCGCGTTACAACCGGGGTCGCGTTAAAATTTCACCCGCATCAGCTCTCGAGCCTCCTCATTACAGATCATTATTAATACATCATTATTAATTATTAGTAAATAATTATTACTTAATAAAGAATAATAAATAATAATGATATATTATTTATAAATTATATAATATTATTAAAATAATATTTTTTTATAAATTTAAATTATAATATACTATATCATACAGGAATTGAACGCAGGACCCTTTCATATGTTGGTTAGGATTTCTACCTCTGCAGCACAGAAGCTGTGTGATGTCATAGACATCTAGAAATAGACTTAACATTTAACAGTGACATGTACCCTGTGGCCATGGTTTGTAGAGGATAAATATAGTTATAGGGTATGTCTTGTCACACCAAGCCTATGGTGTAGAGGTAAGAGGCAAGGCATTGGTATCAGAAGGTCCCGAGTTCAATCCCTGCATGTGTTTTGTACAAAATGTATTAATGTTTGTGTGTCTGTCTGATAGTCAATAAAGCATTGAATTGAATGCTTGAAAAAAAAAATACGATGGCACGCGACGGGCCGAGAGATGAGCACGTGGACAGCAGGAGGAGAGAGATGAGCGTGTGGACAGGACAGCTGGAAGAGTAGAGCGTAAGGTGGCAAAATTGAGGATTTGAGATGCAGATAAGGCGGCAAAATGGAGGCTTTCAATTCGGGAGCCATGCTCAGACCGCGTTATATGCGGATTCGCGTTGTAGTGGATCGCGCTATAACGGGGTTGAGCTGTATTTGTTTTTACTTTAAATGTATTACTTGTCATTACTAGTCTTTTGATATATATATATTGTGGTGCCATCGCTGTCCTCTAGGGGCTGAATGGGGAAGCTATTGGACTTTTTCACCACAAAGAGTTAATTTAATCCTCCTTGGAAAGGCTATTCAGGTGATAACTAATGAAGCTAATCAACCTGTTCAGAATAGTCAGGAAGTGCTTTAAAATGCTGGAAGCTGTAAGGCACAGAGAGACAGTTTATCCCAGAGAAGGGATGGGACAGAGGAGCTCCCCAGCTAATGGAGGCTGGTAAAAGAAGTCTGAGAGACACTGCTGAGAGAGCTGTGCTGAAGCAGTGACGTCTGGTTGCAGAGGACCTTAAAGGACTAAAGATAAGGCAAGCGCTTTGTTATTATCTGCAGAGACTTTGTATGCAATGTACATGTTTTGGGGCTGACAACTGGCTTAGCTGGCAGCCAAGGGCCGAAGTCTGACAAAGAGGTGGGTGAACAGGAATAGTGCACAGGTCGATCACAGGATAATGTTTCGCTGGGGTGAGGGATATGTGGTGCCATCGCTGTCCTCTAGGGGCTGAATGGGGAAGCTATTGGACTTTTTCACCACAAAGAGTTAATTTAATCCTCCTTTGAAAGGCTATTCAGGTGATAACTAATGAAGCTAATCAACCTGTTCTGAATAGTCAGGAAGTGCTTTAAATGGCTCGAAGCTGCAAGGCACAGAGAGACAGTTTATCCCAGAGAAGGGATGAGACAGAGGAGCTCCCCAGCTAATGGAGGCTGGTAAAAGAAGTCTGAGAGACACTGCTGAGAGAGCTGTGCTGAAGCAGTGACGTCTGGTTGCAGAGGACCTTAAAGGACTAAAGATAAGGCAAGCGCTTTGTTATTATCTGCAGAGACTTTGTATGCAATGTACATGTTTTGGGGCTGACAACTGGCTTAGCTGGCAGCCGGGTTAGTAAGGGTTGCTGTTGAAATGTGTAGTTAGCTTTCCTAAAGGAAATAGGATTTGATTTTATTATTTGGTTTTTCTCAAAGGGACGGTGGGCCTATTCATATTATTTATCCCTGTAAATAAACCCCAAGTATAGAGAAATACAGTGTTTCCTGCCTCATTTGGGACAAAAGAGACTGCAATGTGGTGTCGGCATCACAATATGGTGGAGTTTAATGCGGCAGTCCCTAAGGCACCAAGCAGCGGAAACTGTGGGTTTGAACATAAATGCGGGGATTTAAAATGGCCACCCAACTGAAGTAAAAAGCAAGCAAAGCCTGTCCCACTATGAGTGATCAGCTGTGCTTACAGCATGCACAGAGGATGTGTGAAGTGTTGATGCAATAGCACCCAGAGGTCTGAAGATATGTTAAGGTGCTGAACTCAAGCAAAGAAAAAAAACAAACATTTTTTTTTCTGAAGAAAGTGTAACGTCTGCCAGTCGGGTATGAAAAGGATTGCAGTGCTGTATGTAAAGCTGATGCTTTTTGCTGAAACGAGTGAAATTGCAGCTAGGAAGTGCTGTGTGTAAATGAAATAGCGCCTCCAGTAGTTCAAGGTGAAGAATACACCTGAAGGTAGAAAAGGGAGGATACAATGTGTTTCATGTGTAATATGCCTGGCCACACAAAACAATGTCCTTTCAGGAATGGGTAACCTGGCGTGGTCCCGCAAAAGGAGCCGCACCAGAGATGTTTATGGTGTGAAAAGCTGAACCATACCAAAGACTGTCCCTTCAGGCAGGATGATGATGATGATGATGACGGTGATAATGAGAGAGAGTGTGTGTCCAGTACTACTGATGTCTCTGGAGCTAATAAAACAAAAAGAAAGAAGAAGAAAAAGAAAACTGTTCCTCAAGTCACAGAGGAAGTGACCGAACCACCTGAACCTGCGCTGTCAGGACATGCGCCAGAAAGGCGCCGAGATGTGCTGCAGACCGGAGTGATGGGCAGAATTGTCATGGGAACGGTGGCAAATGAAAAGGAGGAGCAAAGGGATGCTGAATCCTTGATCCAGGATAAAGAGGCTTTAATTTCTGAACTCCAAACTGCCCGCCATGATTATGAAGTCCTGTTGCAGGGATTGATGAAGGAGCGAGAATCTAACAATAAGGAGCGTGAAGTGAACGCCGAGTTACAGAGGTGTATACTCCCAGCTTTACAAGGGTTACGCGGCTTTGGAGAAAACAGAGCGTCTCTTACGGAGTGAGTTGGAGGAGGTGACGACTGGTCTGGAAAATGCCAACGCCTCAATTGCTACCATGGATGAAAAGCAGAACAAATCGGACAAACTGATTGCTAACCTCAAACAGAAATACGGGAAGGCTCTACAAGAGGTTCACGCTCTCAGCACAGTGGTGGAACACTCACACCAAGAGGGCCACAGTCTAAACACAGAGCTGGGTATGTTGAAGGAAACCCATGAGAATGCCCTGAGGGATTTAGACTGTAAAGAAGGAGAATGTAAATCTGACACAGAAAAATTCAGACTTGACTGATCAAATCGGTAAAGGTGATAAGAAGCTCCACCAAGCAGGAAAAGTGGAGAAGCAATTGATCCAGGAAAAGCTAGAGGTGCAGGAAGCACTGCAGAATGCAGAGAGGATGCAACGTGTCTCCCTGGAGCAGCACACACAAGCAGCACACCTATGGCAGAGCCAGCTGCAAGAGCAACATGCAAGTCTGCAAGCAGCTAAGGAGAAGCAGCGAGTGCTACAGGAACGGCTGGGTACCCAGTATGTCCCCACAGAACAGCATGAGGAGCTGAGGGCCACGCTGTACGCCACAAGAGCATCGCTGGGGGCAGAGCTTGAAAGCCAGGTGATTCTGTATGAGAGGGAGCGCGAGAAGGTCCAGAGACTGGAGCAAGAACTGGAGGAGCAGAGAGGCAGCTCTATCTCCATGAGTCAGTATGCCACGGAGAAAGAAGCCGGGAAAACAGAAGCAGCGGCGATACTGGCAACAAAAACTGCAGAGCTCCAAAAGATGGAGGCGCTGACGCAAGCCCAGAGCAAGCACCGTGAAGAGGTGAAGGCCCTGAGAGGGGACTTGCAGGATCAAACTGAAGTCCTGCAGACGCAGATTGCTAAGCGAAAAATACAGCTCGCCGAGAGGGAGGAGGTGACCGTCCGTCAGGTGACTTGCCTGACATTGCGCTATGAAACCGAGATGGCTGATACCCGCAAGCTGCTGGACCACACGGCCAATGAGAGGGACCGACTGCAGCTGGAGCTGGACAAGGTCTGGGAGGAGCACAGGCAGTTGCAGGTCAGAAATAGAGGAAAAGAAACAGATTTAAGCCTTGCGCTGAACCTGCTAGTAGATGTGGAGTCGCGACTCTACGTCAAAGAAGATGAACTGGCAGCTGCACTGAGTGAAAAAAGAAATGCAGAAGGACACAGATAGACGCACATGGGATTTGGACTAGCGAGGCGCTATAGTGTCTCGACGGTGGCAAACTACGGAAGGCTAAGCCCCGCACCCTTACCATCCACTTAACCCAAAGGAGAAACCCGCACCAGTGCGAGGCTAACTGTAATAATTCGGAAGACCAGAAAGATCATACGATTGGGCGGACTCGCTGTAAGTAACGGGAACAATCAAAGGTACATTTATGGCTAGAGTTTCTGTCGAAATATGCGAAGACGGTATACTACAAAGGAGATATCGAATGACACCCTAGAATGAGCAGGATGACTCTATGTTGGAAATCTAATGAATGTACAATAAAGGATTGGTTTTGTCAGTGAGTAGAGCGCTCGCGCACCGACTGGGGGACCAGAGAGAGAAGCGGCTGAAGCAACGAAATAGTAGGTACCCAGCGCCGGAAGGACGCAGGGGCTCAATACAACACTCTCTACCCACCTGGGAACCCAATCCCCGACGACTGCACCACTAGGCCGAGGAAAAAAAGGACAAGAATTCCGCCCCCGCTCCACTCCCCAACTCCCCACTCGCCGCGGCAACCCCCACCCCGGTCATGTTTACCGAACCCGTCCCGCGCTCGATACCCCCTATCCCCCCCCAAGTCCCCCGCGGAGCTCCTGTGTCCACTTTCGGATAGGGACAGTCCGAAACCGAACAACCCCAAAGCCGCCCGTAGCCGGCCCAGGGTCGCCCCCCCTTGTGTGATCTCAACCTATGCGCCGGCAACTAACACCTCACCTGCCCGTCCCCTACAGCCCTGAAGGTTCCTGTAGAGCACTGAGGCCTCGGGCCTGGAGACCCCCCCCAACCAGTCCTCACCTAACCACCGCCCCCCCCGACCCCCTAAATCCACCCCTCACGTCACCCGTCCTCCGCCGTGACGCGGGACTCCAACCACCTCGTCTTTTGCCGCAGAACTCCCCCCCCACCCTCCCAAGCGCCCACACCCCCCCACACCCCACCCCCCGATCTCTCGTCTTCCCCGTCCGCCACTGCTCCTCCATACTCCCACCTCAACCCCTCTTCCCCCGCCCCCCTCCCGCTCCCCCCCCCCCCCCCCCGCCCTCCCCCCCCCCTCGCCCCCCCCCCTCCTCCTCCCCTTCTTGGTTTTATCATTCTCTTACCCGTTGCCCCCCCCCCTGAACGCCCCTCCCCCGCACGTTCTGATCGCCGAACTTGAAACGCCCCCCACAATGTCTTCCTCCCCCCACCCCCCCCCCCACATGCCCCCACCGTGTTCGGCTCCCCGGCCGGCACTCCTCCTCTTCCCCTTCCCCCGCCTGGCTCAGCCACTTTGCATGACTCTCTCCATACACTCCCGCTACATTCCGCCAAGGAAAGCGGCACGGCGTTCCCGAACAATCCCTCCCCCCCTTTGTGCGGAGCCTGTTTACCCTTTCTCCTCATCCCCACCCCCGTAAGGACCCCCTCGTGTCTTCGTTTCCCTTAGTGACTTGCAAATCTAATGTGGGCACCGTGCTAGTTCGATAGCTAGGTCGTAGTTTACACACAGGACCCAGCGACTTTTCCCTTTGGTCTAGACCCAATAATTCACACCTGGTCTGCAAGCTGACCTAAGACCTAAAGGTTGATGGAAGCATATTGTATGCACCCAGTAATGAAGCCCCCAGTCCTGTAGACGGCACCATAATCCCATGGGGATCGGACAAAGTTTTGTGTGATTCTATACAGGCAAGCTTCAGGTTGCCCCCCGATCCCTTCCTTTTATGATAGATGTCAACCAGCCCCCGTTCGACCCCTTCCCCCCCGAGAATGGGGACGAGCGCCCACCCCCCACCCTTTTGGAACTGACCCCCCCCTTAAGACCTCTCCTCCCCCCACGTCCCGTGTCCTATGTTTATACGACTTCCCTCGGAAAGACTCAAGGTTAGTCCTAGCAACCTACTCCCCTCAACCCCAGATAGTAAAGTGTTGGGAAGGCAGACTTCTTGACAAGCGAGAGAAAGGCAAAAGCCCAGTCACAAGAGCCCCCCCCCGCTAACAGCACCGGATGCTGCGGACAAGAATTGTACATAATGACAGTGGATAGGGCAGGGCGGAGGCATCATGAGTATACGTATGTCGCGGGGCCGGTTGGTTGGCGCATTCATTCCGGGCTTTCAGGGTTAGGTCAAGACAGCAACCTCACCAAATTGTTTTTTTTGAAGCCGTAGCTCTTGTTAAACGGATAAAATGATCGTTGGCTACCCAGTATTAAAAAAACCAACCCTGCCAAAGAGTTGCAGATGGCGGTATCTGGGATAACCTAATCTAACGGTCACAAAAGACCTTATAACCGCCTTATCAAGCGGAGCACCGAGATCCTCGTACCTATCCCCCTTCAAACCTGGGCCACAATCCAAACAACCGCAAACTCTCCCGGTCCCCTCTCCGCTCTACCACCCCCCCTTACCCCCCCAGTCCCATTCCCCCGCCTTCACCGCCCACCCGCCCCCTTCGTGAACCACTCCGCTTTCCCCCACCCCCCCCCTCACCCCGCTGTTACGGGCCCGCAAGGCTCCGATTGAAATACCTCCCCGCACCCCCCCAACATCCTGATTCGTTTTTCCCCTTTCCCCCAGGTCCTTGCCTTTCCACCCTTTCGACAGGAAATCCCCACCCCTCCCACTAGATACACCCCAACTTTCGGTCCCCCCCTCTCAGTCTAAACTTACGAACAACCCGCATTTACCCAACCCTATGCGGTTTCCTGTTCTCTGGTTTCCGGGCTGTTTGTTTTCCCTCGCCACTGTCCCCTTCCCCCCGCCCCCCCCTCTCCCCCGGCACCCCCCCCTAAACCTCCCCGGCCTAATGTGGGATTTACTCGATTTAATACCGGCCGGCGAACTTTTCATCCTACTTCCTCTTGGTTTGTTTGGAGCCGCCAACCATTGAGGCCTAAACATCGAAATAGGCGCTGTGTGTCCACCACCACGTAGCTCTACGAATTATGTATGCGCGTCAAAGATGCGGCACCCACGCGTCGGTAAGCGTACACTCCGTCCCCCGCACCCCCCCCCATATGACACTACATGGCCACCTTCAAGCCCCACCCCCCCCCCTACTTGAGTAATGTCAGAATGACAGTTTGTTTCTTCACCAATAGCAGACCGCCCGATAGACCTGGAAGGGGCCGTACACATCGCTACCGATCGAACACCCCATCTTGAAACCCAAACCAGGGCCGCCCCAACCCACCTCATCCGCCCTCAAAATGCCGGACGCCCCACGGCTCAACCCCGATCAGACACTGGCGGATTTACCCCCTTTCGCGTTCACACTCAAGACAGTACCAAGGTCCTCACGGCCACCAGAAGAATGATGGCCCGGGGGAAGTTAGCCTCCCTAAAACAGTTAAGATGGCTGACTCTAAATTGTAAGCAGGAAAATAGAAAACGGGCGGGGGGTAGGGATGAGGGCCGAGAGGTCTAAAAAAGAGGTGGGTGCACGAGGATACGTGCAAAAGGTCGACTCACAGGATATGTTCGCTGGGGGCTGAGGGAGGTGGTGGGACCATGGCTTGTCCTATAGGGGCGAATGTGGAGTGAAGCCTATTGGGGCGTTTGTGACAAGCAAAGAGTTAATTAACGTCGTGGAATAGAGGCTTTTAACCGGTGAAACTAATGAACACGCTAATGCACCTGTTCTGAAGACGCTCGGGAGGCTTCAAAAAGGCTGGAAGCTTGCCAAGGCCCACAGAGAGACAGTTGATCCAACAGGAAAGGGGATGAGACACGAGGGAGCTCCGAGACCAGGGCCGGGTTCCCTCACGAACCCGTCAACACGCCGAGGCTCCAGGGAATGAAGTCTGAGGACACTGCTGAGACGATGCAGTTGCTGGAAGCCCTACTTATCTGAGTGATGGTCACTTGGTGGAGGTGGACCTTAAAGGATACTAAAGATAATGGCAAGCGGTTTGTTATTTATTCTGCAATGACAGGATTGTAGAAGTGTACCATTGTTTTGGGGCTGACAACTGGCTTAGCTGGCAGCCGTTAGGTTAGTCAGGGGCTGTGCAAATGTGTAGTTGGCTTTCCTAATAGAAATTAGGAGTGTTTTGAGTTTTATTATTGGTTTTACTCAAAGGACGGTGGGCATGTCAATTATTACATGTATTCCCTGTAATAAACCCAAGTATAGAGAAAGTACAAGTGTGTATCCTGCCTCATGGGCAAAAGTAGGATCTGCAAGTTCGCGTGTTTTGTCGGCATCATCGACAATATCATTTATATATATATATATATTATATATAATATGATATATTATATAATTTGCCTCTGTCGGTCTTAGCACCTTTAGAAAAGATTATTACATTATTGTTAATTCTATTACTGTATGGCAGAATAATTTTTTGGTCTTCTAGTTTCTACAGTCCTTGTTTAGATATCAGATATTACTGTAGTTTTAATAAATTATCTTTTTCAGGTATTTTATCTCTTAATTGGGTGTAGATGAACGTCAGCTCTATATTTCACTGAATTGAATTAAGGAAAAGAAAATCTTTATTTTTAATATGTTAGAACTAGGAGTTACAAATGCAAGCATGCAATATAAATCCAGTCCTAATTAGATAGGTTA